>PVJC01033688.1:0-19241 GCA_004026665.1 Murina feae
TATTTAACCTCTTTCAGTCTCAGGTGACTCTTCGGAAGGAAAGATGATGGTTGCCTTGCAGGGTTGTAAGAATTAAACGAGATGTTTTGGGAGAGTATTCGGCACACGGTTGCCTTTATCTTTTAAATGACTTACAAATGAAGTAATTAAAGGAGACACATTTTAAAAGCATGAGACAGTTTTCTGTGTGTTTCTAGCTTGCTATTCTCTGTGGTCCAGTATAATTTTCCATTCTTAATTAAATGCCAGTCATGGGCTAAGCACCATGACTTGGTCCCTGGGGGATTTTTACAAATCTCCAAGGCAACCATGCTTCATGATGGGAGCCCATTCTCCATGAGGACGCCAATCAGAGGGCTGATTCAGCAGGAAGAGGAGGCTGGGTATGGGCCTTATTTAACTAGAGGTACACAGAGTCCATGAATGGTTTTCTTTAATTTCCCCTCATCTCCCAGTGGAGCCTCTTTTGGGAGCGAGTAAAATTTGTTATTAGGGAGTAATATTTGGAAGATGCCAGATGGTGCCCTGCCTTTGTATAGTCAAGAGACGTCCAAAGCTGAAAATTCTTTCCCATGAAGATGGAACGGTTTTATTGTTTTACCATGTGACTCCGAAGCTTCTCCTTCCCCCTTTTCTTTTTCTGGTGGATTCTAATTTCTTTTTTTAAAAAAAAATATTTTTTTTTTAATTGACTTCAGAGAGGGAGAGAGAGAGATAGAAACATCAATGATGAGAGAGAAGCATTGATGAGCTGCTTCCTATACGCCCCCTACTGGAGATTGAGCCCATAACCAGGGCATGTGCCCTGAATGGGAATTAAACCATGACCTCCTGGTTCATAAGTCAATGTTCAACCAATGAGCAACACTGGCCGCGCTAATTTTTTTATTCCCCACCCTGAGACTATTCGAGAACTTGCACCAATTCTTGGTTTCTGGTATTTTTTTATAATTACATCTTTTAGAAATCTGAGAGGATTAAGGACCAACCATACTTATGCCAAAAAGAAAACAAAAGCATAAGGGGAGGCTGAAGTATTTAACCCTGATGGGTCTGTCATGTGAGCAAACATATTGAATAGATGCCCCAATATTCAAGTGCCCCTTTGCAATACTTTTTTATGTTCACATCCTAATCCTGTCTGTTCATCTTACCAGTCTCATGAGGAGGGTAGAACAGTCATTATTATTTTCATTCTGTAAATGAGAAAATTGAGGGAGAACCTATAGCAATGAAGTGACTTGTCCAGTTTTTTCATTCAACATCTGTTTGTTGAGCAGCCATATGCCAGGTGCTCTGGTAGGTGCCGGTGATCCAGGGATGGGCAAAGCTGAACAGTCCCTGTCCTGTGGAGCTGATGGATTCAGGGTCACATGCTAAGGGGACAATGGCCAAGGAAATGACAGCTTATGACTCCTGATCCAGTGAAAGATCAGCACCAACCTGGGAATATACTAACACAATTATTGGGCTCCTTGCCTCAGGCTGCGTCACTTGCTTCATTTTTTTCTTTCATTTGCAATCTCATGTCAGTTCACATTCCTGCCTCCTGCCATTGAGAGCAGGCACTTCCTAAGTCCTTCCTGTGGGTTGAATATTGAGTCTGTTGTGTTTGCTGTTGTTGATTTTCAGCTTTTTTGCTTTGGGCTGATATGTGCAAAGTTCTCCAGGGTGTGAGGGAGCTAAATGACTCATCCCCTGCCCTCTCAGTGAGGCAAGACCTACCTAGAAACATCCAGAGAACAAGGCAGCCTTAGAAGTGTGGGTGGGTACATATGTGGGGCTGTACATATATGGGCATCTTAAGGCATCAGCAGAGAGCAGTCCTAGGATGGTGTTAATGTGGAAGTATAAAAACACCCGCAGAGGAAAAACAGAACACACGAAAAACCCGAGAAGAGGTCAGTAAAAGCCGGAGTTAGCGAGTGACCCAAGAAATTTTGCTCCCCCAAGAATCTGAGCATCTTTGGCAAAATCATAAAACGTGAGTGTTGGAAGGGAATTTCCAGATCATTTGTCCTGGAGCCTCCAGGAGAGAGAAAGAACCTCTAGAGATGTTAGTTGGCGGAAGTCACAAAGCCAATCTGTGTCAGAAATGCCTTTTAAGCCATGTCAGGCTATCCCCGGAGAAGCCGGTGAAAGGTAATGGCTTCCAGAACTTTCCTGGGTGGGGCCTGGTGAGGGTAAGCTGCACTGTAAGGTCTTCTACACAGAGATGGAGCAATGTCTGTCCTCAGAGGCACAGAAAAAAGAGGTCGAGGGCCCAAAGCAGCTCCGAGTAGTTGAAGGATGTGGTGTGGCATTACTGGGTTTGAGGATATGACATCTTTTATTTAAAGCACTGGGCTTATTTGCATTGTTTCTACTAAGAACTTAGTCATAAGATTGTTCTAACCCCCACTACCCTAGGGGCCTGAATTCATATTTTCATCGTTGTTACATTATTATCTTTACAGTCATGACTCACACAACACGCTTGGCGGGTCCTCGTGGCCATGGTTATTTTAGGCAAGCGTCCAGGCAAAGCAGAGCTCTCAGAATAACTTGCCTGACAGGCTACTAATACAGGATATTAATATAGACAAAAATACAATCGTTCCCCCTTATCTGCGGATTTGTTTTCCAGAGTTTCAGTTACCTGTGGTCAACTGTGGTCTGATACTGAATGAAAAATTTCGGAAATAAACAATTCAGCCAGTGTGGCTCCGTGGTTGAGCACAGACCGATGCACCAGAGGTCAGGGTTCAATTCCCAGTCAGGGCAGTCAGGGCACATGCCTGGGTTGCATGCTCGATCCCCAGTCAGGGGTGTTCAGGAGGCAGCCAATCAATGATTCTCTTCATTAAAGTTTCTCTTTCCCCCCTCTCTGAAATAAATTAATAAAACATACGTATGAGGAAGAAAGAAAGAAGAAATAAACAATTCATAAGTTTTAAATTGTGCGCCATTCTGAGTAGCAAGATAAAATCTCTCATAGCCCTGCTTCATTCTGCCTGGGATGTGAACCATCCTTTTGTCCACCGTATCCACATTGTACGCGCCACACGCCCATTAGTCCCGTAGTAGCCACCTCCGTTATCGGATCAGTTATCAGAGAGAAAGATGAGAGAGAGAGAGACCACATACACATAAAGTTTTATTACAGTATATTATGATAATCGTTCTATTGTATGACTAGTCGTTATTAATTTCTTACTGTGCCTAATTTGTAAGCTGACTTGATCAAAGCTATGTATGCATTGGAAAAGATCTGCTGTATCTAGGGTTCGGCGCCACCTGTGGCTTCAGGCACCCACTAGGGGTCCTGGTTTGTATCCCTTCCCGATAAGGAGGGGCCAATCTATCTGTACACCAGTAAATATATTTTCTACTTGTCAGCATCAGTGTATCAAATGAGGTCACGAGGGAAAGCATTTTGCAGAATGTAAGGATTTTGTTATTTGGGATATTGACTATTTGCCTTTAAGTGATCAGTGGGCCAGAGAAAGCAGCACCGCCACAGAATAGGGTGGCTAAAATACAAGAAAACTACCCACCTTTTCTAGGCCTTATCCACAGGTTTTGGGTTAGAGGAAGAGGTACAGTTGGGCTCAGCACCCAGAGGCTCTGCCCTGCTCTGTGGCCATCCCTCAGCCCCTGCCCTGGCAACTCCCATCCCCTCCTTTTCCCCCTAGGTACATTTCCTTGTCAATTGCTGAGGTTATCAGATGGAACCAAATTTCTTGGAACATTACATGGGAAAGACTAAAAAAAAAAACAAAAACTCTAAGCCCACCCAAATGGGACATTCTTTTACTTTGTAATATTTCCCCTTTCATGCTGATGTGCAGATTGAAATCTCTGCAAAACTTTGCAATCTGTGCAAAAAGATGAATCAGGGCAATTAATGTCGTTAGGGCAATTATCTTGCAGTTGACACTTTTTAGCTGAGGTAATATTTCCCACTGATTTTGAGTTCTGGCTTCAGTCTGTTCACGCTCTTACTCACTCTCCCCACATCACACTTTCATCACTCTTGGGCGGATGTGTTCCAAATAAGAACTGACTCCATTGAGCAGGTGCGGGGTGGACGAGGGCTGGGGGAGGGTCCATGGATCATTAATTCCCGACTTGAATCTAACTGTTGGATCTGCTGGCTTCCATGGCGTTTGCACATGTTACGTTCCTAAAGATGCAGGTTCACCATTTGAATTCCTCAAGAGAAAGGTTAAGAAAGGTACAAACATTCCCCGCCTCCTAGCGAATTACCAGGACTAGGGGAAATCCTAACTCCATCATGCTCTGTGTCATACCATGGAGTTCCACATCTCAGATGATGGGCCCCCACTTCCTGCATTGACCCGAGCAGCCTTCTCTCCCAGGAACCCACATGTGCGGGGCACTGATGGATGGCTTGCCCATCTCCACGCTGGGAGTGCTCCTCCTAAGTTCAGCTGGACCATCACACCCCGCTGTAGCAGCCCTGGTGAGAGGCAACATCCAGTGAGCTCATGAGGATTTCCACCAGCATGAGGCTGGGCGATGACTTCAGAGAAATTTCTTAGTTAATTCTCAAAGTTTAATTTTAATTTCTATGAGGCCGATTATTTTGGACAAATATTATTTTAAATTCATAGTGCAGATGTCAAACGATTCTGAACTTTTGTGCCTGCCTCCATTCCCCAAATGACCTGTGTGTTTTTTTTGTGTGTGTGTGTGTGTGTTGTTGTTTTTTTGTAAATCTTGGTCTGTAGCTGGATGCAGTATTGAAAGCTGAAAGTTGAGCTGTGAGCTCTGAAAGACGCAGGGCAACATGAATTTGAACAATAAGACAGCTCCAAGTGGGGGGATGTGGGGGTGTAAAGAAGAGGGGCCAGTGTCCTTAGAGTATGATCTGGGGACCTGTGGAATCCCGCTCAGATTCAGAAGAAACAATTTCATTGAACCAAGCAAAATTCTAGAAGAGACTTGGGAACATTTTAAAAATCACCTTGAAAATGTTAGGACACCCCCCCCACCCCCGCCAACACACACTTATATGCTGCTCACGCCACACATGTCTAGTTATTCCTAAGTGTTTGTTACTCCCTTTTTTTCTAAACTTGAAAGAAAACGGAGGTGGGGTTCAGGGAACAGTGAAGTCAAAGAGCATGTAGACACTTAGAACCCGAGAGAGTCTGAGGAGGAACCATGATCTCGGGAGATACAGACGAGGACTCAAGCCACCACGACCAGGATGGTCCCCTTCACAGTTTTCCTAAGGATGCCCTTATCCCGAATTGAAGTGTCCCCTCTTTTCCCAAATGCATTAGCTTCCTCTGGTTTTCAATAGAAGTTTGATTTGAGGAATTTGTTCTTTCTGATGGGAAACATTAGCAGACATTATAGTTCCTCGTGGATGTTTATGAATGTTTGTCCCCTGAGGTTGTCTTCATTGACCCAGAATGAAACTGTTAACCTAGCAGGTTTCATGCAGCTCAGGACACACACCCCACCCTCCCATCCCCCTCCCACCCCCGTGCAGCTGCGATGGGAATGGCCAGTGGTGACATCTTCGGTTGGTGTGATGCTCAGTGTTCGCTGTTACCAACTAACGGAGGGGGGGGGTCTGTTTTCCTCTTCTGCTCGGCAGATCCTGAGTCACATGGTGATGGAGGAGCTGCTGCCAACCCTTCAGGCAGACCTTCTGCCTAAAATGAAGGGGAAGAAGAATGACAGGAAGAGGGCCTGGCTCGGGGTAAGTGATGGCATTGCTCCGTGTTGGCACTACTCAAAAGACACATTCCTGTCCCTTCTCTACTTAGGGTACCTTTTCCTTGTTTAAAAGCGAATTCCTTCCCTGGCCTATGTCTAATCTGCTCAGTCGCACTGAAACGAGGACTAATCCAAGCAGGCTCTAGGTTGGGAAGAAGCATTAGAACGCGTGTGCAGTTTTGTTGACGTTGTGGTCATCTGTGATTAGCCCTCCTCCCTGTACTTGATTTCATCGGGCTCTTGCACACCACAGAGCCCCGATTTATGTGTTGATCCCTGTCACAGCTCCTCGAGGAGGCCTACAACCTGGTTCAGCAGCAAGTTTCAGAGGGATTAAGTGCCTTGAAGGAGGAATGCAGAGCTCTGACCAAGGGCCTGGAAGGAACCATCCGTTCAGACATGGATCAGATTGTTAACTCAAAGAACTTCTTAACTGGGAAGATCAAAGGTCAGTGGAGATTATCCATGTTCCCACTAAGGAAATACGCTGTGCATTGTGGGTTGCATCACATCCTTAGAATTCATGGTTTCAGAGGAGAATCAAACTGAAGGGACAGGGAAGAAGTGATAAGGGTTGTAATAGGAGCCTGCTTCGAGATGCTGTTAAGGGCCTGGCCCTCCCTCCCAGTGGAAACGGGAGTAAAACTAGTGGGAGGGAACTTTGCGTCTTGCCTCGTGGGGGAGCCTGTGTATCCTGATACCACCTGCACCTCTCCTGTTGTGGCACTTCTTGGCTTATGACCCCTGTTCATGATCTTTCTGAAATTTCCATTACATGCATTATATGTCTTCTCTCAAAGTTAATTGATAAAAAAAAATCATTATTCTTCTGGCAGACAAAGTTGCATTTGGATATCAAGCAAGTCATTTTTATTTTATTTTTTAAAATATATTTGCATTGATTTCAGAGAGGAAGGGAGAGGAGAGAGAGAGAGAGAGAGATTGAGAGAGAGAAAGAGAAAGAGAAATGAGAAATGATGAGGGAGAATCATTGATCAGCTGCCTCCTCACACCCCCTATTGGTGATCGAGTCCACAACCCAGGCATGTGCCCTGACCAGAAATCAAACCATGACTTCCTGGTTCATAGGTTGATGCTCAACCACTGAGCCACACCAGCTGGGCACAAGTCATTTTTAGAAATCATAGATTGTTTTATATTTGAATCATGCCATTGGGGTGAAAGGTTTTTTCCCCCTAGTAATTCTATGACGTGCTTAATATTTCCTATCCCAAATATTTATGAATTATACATAATATTAATAGTATTGGTCATCTTAGATTCTCAGAAAAAGAGGCAGTACGACCTTCCATACCTCTGTGAACTAGTTCTGAGAACTGAAATAGGAATGTGACCATTATTGGCACATAACTTGTAAGCAAGTTATGTGCCAATAAAAACTTAAGAAATAGACTTGAAGTTCTGTTTTGAAGTTCTGTTTCTGTACATTAGGACATGGCCTTGGTCAAGAAATCTAATATCTCCAGGTGTCTGTTTTTCCATATGTAGAATGGAGGATTGGCCATGCAATTGAGTGTGTACTTCCCTCTTTGGTTTTGTGATACTATGACAAGGCCATGTGACTTACCTACCTCCTCAGAGCTAGCGTTCCAGTCCGTGGAGCAAGTTCAGGCCTCTTCCAGCTCAGGATTCCTTCACAGGATCGCTGATTCTAAACCTGGCCAGCTATGAGAATTACCTTAGCCCTTAGCAACAACAACAGATAATAATAATAATACAGAGCTCCATGGCTCAGCCAGACTTTCTAAAGCAGAATTGTTACTGTAATCTTCCTTGTCGAAATCATAGGACAGCATTTGCCTCTGGGAAGTCAGAGCGTGGTTATATTTTTCTATCCCTCTTTCCTTCTTTCTTTTTAAAATGTATTTTTATTGATTTCAGAGAGGAAGGAGGAGAGAGAGAGAGAAACATCAATGATGGGAGAGAATTACTGATCCATTGCCTCCTGCACACTCCCCACTGGGAATCGAGCCCGCAGCCCAGGCATGTGCCCTGACTGGGAATCAAACTGTGACCTCCTGGTTCATAGGCCGACACTCAACCACTAAGCCACGCCAACTGGGTTTCCCATCCCTCTTACTGATTTTCTGTGCTTTCCACATTTTTGTCACTGTACATGTTGCCCTTGATTATCGAAACAAAAAACAATGCTTTTTTTAAAATTGGGGGTGGGAATGGGATGTGGGTGTTACAGACTGAAAGGAATTTGTTTCCATTTGCCCAAGAAATGACTGTACTTGGGTTTTTCAGAGCCTCTGGAGAAGGCAAGAGGGGAATTGAATTATATTATATTGATGGATTCTTAGAGAAATTAATTAAAACAATAAATTGTTGTACACAAATAATTAATCATTATGTTGTACATCTGAAACTAATATAATGATATAAGTCACTTATACCTCAATTTCTAAAAAAACTTAATAAAATTTGATTTTAGAAGGAAACTAAGTATATAAGGATGGGCAAAACTAGGTGTACAGTTATGAGTACGAGAAACAGAATGTGCTTTTGTATTATTATTTATCTTGTATTATAACTTTTTCCATATGAACAACTGTACACCTACGTTTGCCCACCCCCGTAAAGAATGACAATGATTGACGGATGTCTGGCATTTTCTTTTTTGTATTAGACACTGCATGCGTACAGGGACCAAGCAGAAAAACGCATTTCGTCCCAGGGCAGAGGAAAGCTTGGGGAGGGAAGAGATTCTGTCTGTTTCCATTTTCAGACCACCTGATGGTTTCCTATTCTGGTGGATGCTGGCCCCGGGCTCACTGTGCTGGTCTGTCCTGCCCTTTGAGCTTGCCTTGGCTGTTCAGTGGCTCTGTGGGGCAACTACCCAGCCCTGGCCTGGCTCAGGTGCCTTTGAGTCTACTTTCGCCCTAAGTCACGGTTTCCTGGCTGTTTCCTGCCGCAGCGATGGTGGCCCAGCCTGCGGAGAAAAGCTGTGCGGAGAGCGTGCAGCCGTTCCTGACGTCCATTCTGGAGGAGCTCATGGGACCCGTGAGCTCGGGATTCAGTGAAGTGCGCTCACTCTTCGAAAAGGAAGTGGATGAACTTAGCCACAGCTTTCAGAGCAGCAAAGACAATGCCCGGCTGAAGGAGGTAGGGTGTGCAGCCAAGGAATTCCAGCGGGGCTGCCTCTTCCCTGGGGCTTTATCTGCATTCATCTAGTCTTTTCTTCCTTCCCACCCTTCCTTCCTTTATTCATCTGCCCTTCTAGCCATTCATCTAGTCTGTCTTCCATTCATCCAACAACCCATTCATCCATCCATCTACCTGATTTCCTTTGTTGATGGCTTCTAGTTGCAAAAATAGTAATGAATCACCCATACCCACCCAATCCCAGCCCACCCCTAGTTCCTAGACCACCTCCCCTCCAACTCCCTGAATTAACTACATACAAGTAGCTTAAAATGTGTTTACACATACTTTTCCCTCATTCATACAAATATAGATGCATTTAGCCTCATTTATATACATTTTGTTTGTTGATAAAAATATAGATTCATGACAAAAACCAGTGTTTCTCAAAGAGTGGTCCCTACATTAACAGCAGTAGCAGCAGCAGCACCTGGCTGTTACTATGCAAATTCTCAGATCTTCACCAAAGATCTACCAAGTCAGAAACTCTGGGCAGTGTGTTCTAGGAGACCTCCAGAGGACCTGGTGCACCCTACAGGGGACAGTCACTGACAGACATGACTTGCCAACTTGGTTTTACACTTGACACGTGATGGACGTGCGTATAAGTCAGTGGAGAAGATCAGATACGTCTCTTCCTTTTCCTTTCTTATTTCTCTGTGCATACATACACATCATTGTACATACACAAGATCATTGTGTATATATTCTGAGGTTTCCTATCGCAGCCTTCTTTTTAAACTTGCCTTTATTTTCCCATCCTCCCCCACACCTCCCACCTTCCCTCAAGTATCTTAGTGTCCACACCTTAGCATGTGCCATTCTGTAATTTTCCCACGCTTATATACATATAAAACGCACACATTCATGGGCTCCTTGTTTAGATTGCTTCGACTTAGAAAAATGGGATTATGTTGTTTAGACTGCTTATCAGTATTCTTATTCAGAAATGCCTCATGAGACTATTTCCAAGTTAACTGTTGTAGCTCTAAGTCATTCATTATAATGGCTGCTTAATATGTCATGTATGAATTATTCAACCATCCAGATGTTGCTGGCATGAAACAAAGCTATGATAAATAACCTTATTAAAATATTCTTACATGTTGATGCTTTCATTTCTATGGGATAGATTCCTAGGACAGGATTTCTAGGTCAAAAGGTAGGTTCATTCCTCATGTTAAGATGCTGCCATTTGCGTTCCCCAAAAAGGATTTAAAATTTACATCGCCACCCATTGTGTAAGGCAGAGGACTTTCTTCCTCATATTCCCATCAGAGATAAGTATTATCACTTGTTTAAACTTTTGCCAATCTGCTAGGGGCAAAGTGATGACCCATTTTTCCTTTCTTGTCTGCCTATTTGATGTGTCTTTAAAACAGTCACATTGCATAGTGTATGATGAGGGGCAAGTTACACGGCGTGGTTTTGATAATTAATTCCACGTTAGTGGAGCTTTCTGTAACTTCCTTCTCAAAGGGAGTAATATTTTCCCATTACAAACACAAAGAGAATGGGATTGATTTATTTATTCCTCACTTGAGAATATGTTTTTATTGATTTTAAAGAAAGAGAAATTGATGTGAGAAATACCAATCGGTTGCCTCCGACATGCACTCCGAACCCATAAGCCTTTGGTGCAAGGGATAACATTCCAACAAACTGAGTCATCAGGCCAGAGCTGGGCCATCTTTAAATTTCTGCTTAGAGAAATCTCAAAATCTAGATTTTTTTCCTTTTTTCTGTGACCTGAAAATGGGACAGTATATCCTATATAATTCACACTCACTCCTGTACTCCCCAAATCTCTTTAGGTGTCCATTTTCAGCATCTTTCTATCTTGTTTATTCTAGGTCTCCAATATTAAGCTTTAAAAATTAATTTTAAATAAGCTTGGGAATTAAAATGTGTTCTGTTGGCAACAACAGCCATAGTGTCTGAGTGTGTTGGTAACCCTTGGGGTCTCTAGGAGAGGGGATCTGTTGCCGTCCTCTTCCTGGAAGCCTCATTGGCCAAGTCATCACTTGTACAAACTAGAGGAGGAACCCCAGTTTTTACGACAGGATACCTCTCCCTGGCCAGGCCTCTTCCTACCTCCCACTCCCTATCCACTAGCACCACGGAGAACCAACAGCAGAGGGAAGTCCCGTATGCACTGACAGAGCCTCAAAAAACGGTGGGGACTGTGGCACCCTGATCTCCCTGGGATTGTCTGTCATTAAAGAAGGCTATGGGGGCTTATGAGCCCAGAAACAATTCCATGTGCAAAAGGACCTCCTTGCCTAGCTCCGGAATTCTGGAAGTGGGAGTTGGGAGCCAGTCCATCAAGAGCGTAAGAAGATTGGAGCTCTGAGTATATCCCTGGGCCCTCCCATTGTCCACTTGGTTCTTCTCCCAGCCTCTTCCTAGCAGCAGGGCTGCCCCAGGGACCCACTGAAGGAAGACAATTGAAAATGTCACAGATGCAGTGATCTGAGAAGTGTTCACTCTAAAAACATACATTTGATTGTGTAGGGTTTATAGAATAGTAGAGGTTCGGACATCCCCCAAGGGGTCCCGGATTGTGAGAGGGCACAGGCCAGGCCGAGGGACCCCACCGGTGCAAGAAAGGGGCAGGGGAGGAATCATGGGAGGGCTCCAGGGTGTGTCTGGCCGGTCTTACCTAGTCCCAATCAGCCTGACCCCAGAGCAAGCTAACCTATCGGTCGAAGCATCTGCCCTCTGATGGTCAGTGCACATCATAGCGACTGGTCAAATGGTTGAACGAACCGTCAGACACTTAGCATACTGGACTTTTGTTATATAGGATTGTGTAATATTTTTCTAAGTCTGAATGGTTTAATTTTTTTTCCTTCACCCAAACGCAGCATCTGGACTGTCTTATGAATCTCCCACTGGATTCCGTGAAGATGGAACCTTGTTATACCAAAGTCAACCTGCTCCAGGAGCGCTTGCAGGATCTCAAGAGCCGCTTCAGATTCCCCCACGTGGATCTGGTAGTGCAGCGGACACAGAACTACATGCAAGAGGTGGGTGCCCACCCACAAGGGCCTCCTGGGGATGAGGATGGAGCCAGCAGAGAAGCAAGCTCAGGCAGATGGGACTGGCGTGCTTGCAGCCAGCAAACATGGCCACTGCCTTTGTCATCATATCTGTCCTTCTAGCTGGGTTAACCTTCCCTCCATGTCATAGAATAGAAACATCATAAAGTAGAACATCATAGAGTAGAAACATCCAGGGGAATAAAGTGGCAGTAATTAATAACTACTTGGTTAGTCAACCCCCTGGCAATAGGCAAGGAGACACCTGATTGGCGGTGTTGCTCTTATATCAATCAGGGGCAAAGCAGGCGTACAGTCCTTAGTTCATCCTAGCTTGATGCCTGTGTTAGTGGCCAGAGCTGTTTCATGCCTGAGGCACATAAAAAAAATTACTTGGCTTATCAAATCAGTGCTTCTAACCGTGGCTGCACATTAGAATCAATCACCTAGGGAGCTTTCAAGAAATACTGATGTCTAGGCCCCACCTCCAGTGATTCTGATTATATACACACTAGGGGTCCTGTGCACAAAATTCGTGCATGGTTAGGTGGGGGCGGGGGGCAGGTAGGGAGGTCCCTCAGCCCGACCTGCACCCTCTCCAATTTGGGAGCCCTCAGGAGATGTGCTACTAATGGCTTGGGTCCACTCCATGTGGTTCTCTGCTCTCTGCCGGGTCTGTCTGCTCCACACCATGGGGATGGGCAAGCAGGCCCTGCTGGGCGCTGCCTTGGGGTCCCCAATGGCTCACACCCCCTCATCCCCTTGTCCACAGCCACTGCCCATCCGGGTCTCGGCCAGGTGCTGCCTGTGGGGCCCCCATCACTGCCCCCCCTCCTCCGCAGCTGCAGCCAGCACCCAGCATGCCCTGCTGGGCGCGAGGTCATCATGGTGACCTCCCAGCAGGCCCTGCTGGCTTGCTGCCTGCGGTTTGATTGCCTGCTGGGCTCCCGTTGCCAGGGTAACGCCGCCAGCATCCTGCCCCACCACTATGGGCACTGCCATTTTTGTCCCAGAGTGACAGTTAATTTGCATATTACTCTTTTATTAGATAGGATATGTTTTATATTATTTTCTAATTATTAAAAGTATATCTATCTATAATTCAATAGTTTTTAAATTTTAATATTTTAAAATAATGTTAAAAATAATTTAACAATTTCTAAACATATATTTTAATTGATTTTTAGAGAAAGAAAGAGAGAGAAACATCAATGTGAGAAACATGGATCAGCTGCCTCCTGCATTCTCCCTATTGAGGAGGGAGCCTGCAGCCTGGGCATGTGCCCTGACCGGGAATTGAACCAGCAGCCTTTCAGTGCATAGGGCGACACCCAACCAACTGAGCCAAACTGGCCAGGGCTATATTTTAATAATTTTTAAAGATTTCCACTGCTTCTAGTACGTGTCCAGGACTGAGATGCACTGGCTTCAATTAATCCCCTAACCTAGAATCCATCAGTCATCCATAGCTTCCTATTTGGATGTCTGTGTTTATTTGATAGGCTCCTTGTTTGCTTACGAGGAACAGGAATGAGTAGCACAGACTCTTTCCATAGGATAGTGATTCATCAATAAGAAAGGGTGTGCTCACTGAAGCCGTAAGAGCACAATTCTCTCTTACAGATTTTCCAGGGCAGCGTACGGGGCTGAACCCTGTGCCAGATCCCACTTTGGGGACCTGACAGGGAGACAGAGTTTTAGATAAATTCACTACCACGTTGAGAATGCGCTGAGAAAGGTATGTGCTGAGTGCCAGGGGAATGACAGGCTCGGAGAAGAACGGAGCTTTTTACTTATTTTTTCCTTAAAAGTTGTAGGCAGGATTAAGTGACGCATCGTATTACCTAACCTGAGTTGTGAGGGATTAAAAATGGACAAGGAACAAAACTGGGCAATCGTTGGACAGCATCCCTGTGACAATACTGAATTCGGGTGGCACTTACAGGGGCACGAGGGCAGAGACTATGCAATCGGAGCCGCTTCTGTTTCTTAACCCGTAACCGTGTCACCCACTGCTGCCCCCAGCCCTCACCCTGCCTCCCTTCCCATCCTGGCAGAGGTGTGAGGAGATGGATGGGAGAGCTTACATCCTCCTGAAAGTGCATGTGCAGAGTTAAAGCAGCAGCAAATAACTGAAGGTGGCTCCCACCTCATACTGCTAAGCCCTGGCTGCAGGTGTCAGAGATGAGAAGAAAGGGGTGACCACCCTAGGTGGAGGTAATTTGAATCCCATAGTCTTGGGGTTTCCAGTTTAGGGTAGGAAGAGATGAGAAGAAAGGATGCATACGTGTATGTGGATACGTGCAAGTGTGTGTGTGTGTGTGTGCGCGCGCGCTTGTGTTTCCCGGTCTCTTACTGATCCCACTGTGGCCATGTGCGTATTTATTTCACAGTTCAGACAGCGGGGTGAGAAGTCCTGGAAAATCTGTAAAATAAGAGATGATCACCCCCTCCCTTCTCTCCAGCGGACTTGGGCGGACCCGTGGTGGTGACCCCGCCCCTGACCGTGCTGTTTCTGTGTTGCATTGGTTTCTAGCTCATGGAGAACGCAGTGTTCACTTTTGAACAATTGCTCTCCTCACATCTCCAAGGAGAGGCCTCTAAAACAGCCATCGCCATTGAGAAGGTGAAGCTCCGAGTCTTAAAGGTAAAACCACTTTTTCATGTGGGAAGCATAAAGCCAGACCGTGGCCCCTGTTTCTCTTTAACTGGAAAAGACCGAGTTCTTTTACTCGCCCCCTTTTCTTTCTCACCTTTCGCATCTTTCCTTCCTGGGGCTCCCGTGACTATTAGGTACCAGCAGTTCCCCCAGCATGACTTTCATGCCTCTCCTGCCATCTAGTGGCTATGTTAGAGATCACAGGCCCTCACCATTGTTGCCCATCAGCTGAAGAGACATGTCCTAGTTTACTTTTAAAGCAATTGGATTTGATATTTATTGGCTCTCCACTATAAGCAAAACCATGTGATGGGTATTGCATGGAATATAAACATAGGCAAGGCACAGCCTATTTCTTCAAATAGTTTCCATTTAAATTAGCCAGCATATTTTAGAAAAATTGGCACCTCATGGCAAAGGAAATATATATACTCCAAGAAAAAGATACCTGCCAGAGAGATAGGGCGGCGGGGGAGGATTGGCACATTAAATTGTTCCATTTTTAATGTGTTTAATGTTTAAGTATGTATCAAAATAGTTGTAATAATAGTTTACATATATGTGCTATCTATATTTTTAAACTTTTTTTTTAAACCTATCATGTTTCATTTAACCTTCACTGGAACTTGTGAGGTAATTAGAATATGTTCCCATTGTAGAGATGAGGAAACTGACTCTAAGACAGCGGTTCTCAACCTGTGGGTCGCGACCCCTTTGGCAGTCAAACGACCCTTTCACAGGGGTCGCCTAAGACCATCCTGCATATCAGATATTTACATTACGATTCATAACAGTAGCAACATTACAGTTGTGAAGTAGCAACGAAAATAATTTTATGGTTGGGTCACCACACAAGGAGCTCTATTTAAAGGGCCAGAATGTTGAGAACCCTGCTCTAAGAGCTAACGTGATTTACTTAAGCTCAACAGGCTAGTCAGTGACCCTAGAGCTTAAATTATCCTTAGAACTAATGCATTAATTTTTTACTTCCTCCTTCCCCTACACCAGTGATTTTCAACCGGTGAGCCACGAGAATTTTTCAAACATGCAATACTTGACATTTAATCAGGACCTCTTTTCCCTGAAATTGTCAAATAAAAAAAAATTACAACCACCAACACAGCAATAGCCATCCGGTGTGAATTAATCAGTCATATCTATTTTCTTTGTCAGATCACCAAAAATATGTATTTTTTGGCGTGCCACAGAATTTTAGTGATGTGTTTATGTGTGCCGTGAGATGAAAAAAAGTTGAAATTGTTGCCTTAAACAGTGCTCGGAGCGGCAGATCAAAGTTCCTCAGAGCCGGGGAGGGGTCCCTGAATTTCAGACCTGGTATTGAGGTGTCACAGGCAGTAGGAAACTCTGGCAACCAAATTATTGAAATTAAAAGCAATATTTATCATGGGAACACAAACAATAATGAACTTGAAGTTGAGAAGGAAAAGATGCCAATGTATCTTCCTTCTCTGGACACGCTTAAGGGCAAGAACATGCTTCCTGGTACAAAGCCCAAGTTCTCGGTGGTCATCCATTTGGTTTTACCCTCTTTGTTAAGTTCCTTCTTCCACCTGGCAGCCTTTCCTTGTTGGAGTAGAGCTATAATTTAGCCCTGGGTCACTGCCTCCAGGACCTTCCCCATTCTTTCTTCCGGCCTGACCGTTTTGCTCACCTGCCTGTGACTATGCTCCAGTTTGTCTGCGATCCCCTTAAAGTGACATCTAAAACCAAACTCTGGCCTCTCAGTTGGGATGACCCATGCCGTACAAAGTGAATCGTCACCTTTCTTGATCTAGATACTAAACTTCTTTGGTTAACATGCCACGGTGTTAATGTAGCCATGAGCCAGACTCTCTCTTCCCTTGTGGAAACCATTACAACCCACACATCCTGCTTTTAGGATGTAGAATGAAAGAAGGAGATGACCATCGCTCTCAAGGACCCATCCAGGATAGGGGTGACGAAGCACAAATTCATCCCCACCCCCACCCCCCGGTCCTATCCCCAGCTTCTTTCTATGGCAAGAGTTGCAGTTTGGATCTTGCGTCCATTTCCATAGCTGTAAGGGGGAGGGTAAGATGGGTCATGACCTCCAGCCGGAGTGTGGGAGAATTGCATAGAAGGGTCTCTGAGACCTTGGAAAGGCCACAAGGGTCCTTGGAAATTAGGGGAGGCAAGAAGGAGATGACGTGGGTGGCTGAGGTTTTTACTGAAGGGAAAGTTAACAGATTGCAGTGTTGCTGTTTAGCATATGTTTCTCTCTGTGTATTGACAGCAATATGATTATGACAGCAGCACCATCCGGAAGAGGATATTTCAAGAGGCCCTCGTTCAAATCACACTTCCCACCGTGCAGAAGGCCCTGGCGTCCACCTGCAAACCAGTAAGGGCTGGGTTTCTCCGCAGAGCCTGCTCTTGTTGCCAGTGAAGTCCAAGCCGGTGAAGTTCGGCTTATTTCTTTATTTACTTACGTTGGCCGTGATGAGCTTGCAGACAGTAGGAGGGGTTGGCATACTTTTTCTGTCAATGGTCCAATAGTAAATATTTTGGGCTTCACGGGCCATACGATTTCTGTTGCGATTACCCAACTCTGCCCCCAAAGCAGCCACAGACTCTCCGTAGGCAAATGGGCACATCTGTGTTTCAGCGTAACTTTATCTACAAAACCCAGCAGCCGGCAGGATTTGCCGAGCCCTGGGCCAGACAAGAATCTCGAAGGGTAACGATCTGAGTCTGAGCCAAGCTAAGGGTTGCCATAGAACACCTGATAATACCAGATGGTCCTCATTATCCATGACTGGTAGGTCCAACGTGTCCTCTGAAACTTGGCCACTACCTCCAGGAAAAGATCTGAAGTCATGTGATTGATGACAGGAGGATATTTGCTCTGTTGAATCCAGTAACATTTGTTTAGTGCAGTCCGTGAAACAAGTCACTTGAAGCTGTTAGGGGCCCCAGGCAACCTGTGACAGCCACGGTCATGAAGTGTGACTTATCTGCAGAGCAGAGTAATGGCTGAGTGGACTCTGGAGGCTGGGGCGAGACCTGGGTTCAAGTCCTGGCTCATCCAGGTATCGGCTCTCCGGCCTTGAGCAAGTCACTTTTTCTCTCTCTTGGCTGAGATTTCATCGTGTAAAAAACGGAGCTAGCGATATCTTGCGCTAATCTTCTTAAGATTGAGAAGGCTTGCCCGGCCAGCGTTTCTCAGTGGTTAGGCATCAACCTATGAGCCAGAGGACTCAGGTTCTATTCCCTGTCAGGGCACATGCCCAGGCTACAGGCTCAATCTCCAGTGGGGGTGTGAAGGAGGCAGTCAGTTGATGATTCTCTCATATTTGCATGGATTAGCTCAGTGATTCTCAGGACAACCCTAGGAGGAGGTGCTATTTATACGCTGGTTGTAGCGATGAGGAGCCCTGAGGGTTACATAGAGGGCCCCACATCACAGAGTGGGTCACCAGCAGAGCTCCCACTCCATGGGGACATGTGATGCACTGGGCAAATGGCAAACACTGCCATCGCTACTTGGCCATTTCAGAAACGATCTACGAGCCTGGACATCTTCAAGGCCTGCTGCCTCTTGGAGCAAATGATAAAGAGAATTTCGAATTTAAAAAGGGGCCTTTTGGCAGCTCAGAGACTCTCCAAGCACTGGAGCATTAGACCCCTGTCCGTGAGTTATTTGCCCGTAGCGATTTCTCCCGTCGTTTTTGTATTCTCTGCATGCTGTTTTCCTTCCAAGTGTCGTCAGCATATCCAGCTCCTGGCATTTCTTTGTGCGGGTGTATTTCTTTCATAGCAAGGGGGTGTGCTGAGGAGCGAAGAACCTGTCTGTATGACTGTCCCGGGGTGCACATGGGTGGAAAGTGCAGCCGCCCGCAGGGTGACTCGGTCCGCCTGTGGACGTGTCTGCGCACAGACTTCCTGCTTAGGGCGTTTTCCCTTTCTAACCCCAAAGATGGTCTGGGGGCCTCCAGAAACGGTGAAGGGTGAAGGGTAAGGCAAGCCTCCCTTCCCTCTGCGCCCCCCCCTTTCCAAACGCCAGCCCAGTGGGTACCCAATTTGTAACAGGCACTTGCGATGTTTAATCAAGAGAAACTGGTTTCCAAAGAACCCGCCACCCGCCGTTTTCCGTAATGAAGGATGTGGTGTCAGTGTTGAGAGAGTTTTAAAAATCTGGATTTGCAGAACAGATAAATCAGGGAGTTTCCGCTTCGGGGAAGAATTCTTTATCTTATTACAGTGTTTTCCTTTCGCTCTTGAAGTCGCACTAAAGTCAAGACGCGTGTTGGGATGCCCGGGAAACTTTAAAAAGTTATGGTTCCCCAAGTCCCACCCGCAGGGATTCAGTTTAATTGACTCAGGGGATTAAACGGGTGTCACAGTTCAATCTATTTAACATGGAAGATCTCGTCCCTGTTTTGTAAAGCTGGACACGTCATGGCAGATGGCCATGACACTAGAAATGTCCCCAGGAATGATTCCTTTCCACGGCATTATTTAGCTGCCTGAAATTTTAAAGGTCTCCTGTTTACTCAGCAAACATATGTTAAACACGTCGCAGATAGGATCTGGGCGCTGGGCCAGGCCAGCGTCCCTGCTTGTTGGGGTTCACAGCCTGGAGGCAGGAGGCAGGCACA
>PVJC01033689.1:0-19203 GCA_004026665.1 Murina feae
GTAATGGAAAGCAAGGATCAGAGACCAAGATTAGTATATCCAGCCAGGCTATCATTCAAAATAGATGGTTCAATAAAGAGCTTCGCAGTCCAAAAAGAAAAAAAGAAAGGTTAAAAGAGTACATTGCCACTAAGGTAGCATTACAAGAAATGCTAAACAGATTGCTTTAATGAGAAGAAATAGAGAGAGAAACCTAGCCGTATAGAATTAAAATGATAATAAATAAGTACCTATCAGTAATAACCCTAAATGTAAATGAATTAAATGCTCCAATCAAAAGGCGTAGGGTAGCTGAATGGATGCAAAAACATGACCCAACTATATGCTGTCTACAAGAGACTAACATCAAAACAAAAGAGACACATACAGTGAGAGTGAAGGGATGGAAATATTTTTCAATGCAAATGGAAAAGAAAAAAAGCTGGAGTAGCAATACTCATATCTGACAAAACAGACTTTGAAATGAAGACCATCAGAAGAGATAATGAAGATCACTACATAATACTAAAGGGATCGATCCAACAAGAGTACATAACCCTGGTAATCATATATGCACCCAACATAGGAACACCTAAATATATATATATTTCTAGAGGACTTTAATGAAAAGATGGACAATACAGTCATAGTGGGGGACTTTAACACCTCTCTGACTTCACTGTATAGATATTACAGACAAAAACTTAACAGGGAAACAGAGACTCTAAAGGACACACAGGGTCAGGTGGATTTAATTGACATTTATAGAACATTTCACCCCAGTGCAGCAGAATATACATTCTTCTAAATGCACATAGATCATTCACAAAGATAAACCACATGTTAGGACACAAAAGGAGTCTCTACAAGCTCAAGAAGATTGAAATCATATCAAGCATCTTCTCAGATCACAGTGGAATGAAATTAGAAATCAACTACAGTAAAAACACCCCCAAACATTCAAACACATGGAGGCTAAATAGGATGTTATTAATCAATGAATGGCTTATCAACGAGATCAAGAAAGAAATAAAAAAATTCCTGGAAACAAATGAAAATGAACACAGAACAACCCAAAATCTCTAGGATACAGCAAAAGCACTCCTGAGAGGGAATTTCATAGCTCTACAGTCATATCTAAAAATCAAGAAAAATCAGCAATAAGCTATTTAACCCTACAATATTAAAAACTAAAAAGAGAACAACAAAAGCCCAGAGTCCATAGAAGGAATGAAATAGTAAAGATTAGAGCAGAAATAAATAACATTGAGACTAGAAAGAAACAATACAAAAAAAAATCAATGAAACTAAGAGCTGGTTCTTTGAAAGGATAAACAAAATTGATAAACTATTTGCCAGATTCATCAAGAAACAAAGAGAGAGGACCCTAATAAATAAAATCTGAAAAGAAAGTGGAGAAGAAAACACTGAAATCAAAGATATACAAAGGAGTATAAGAAAGTACTATGAACAACTATTTGACAACAAGCTGGACAATGTGGATGAAATAGACAAAATCCTGAAACTGAATCAGCAAGAATAAAAAAAACCGAATAGGCCAATAACAACTGATGAAATAGAAGCAGTAAAAAAAAAACCAAAAAACAAAAAAACAAAAACCAACCAACCAAACAAACAAAAAACCTCCCACCCAAAAAAAGCCCAGGTCCAGATGGCTTCACTGGGGTCTTTTAACAAACATTCAAAGAAGAACTAACACATATATTCCACAAACTACTTCAGAAAATTCAAGAGGAAGCAACACTTTCAAACATTTTTTTGAGGCCAGCATTATCCTAATTCCAAAATCTAGATAAAAACACTACAAAGAAAGAGAATTATAGGCCAATATTCTCGATGAACATAAGTGCTAAACTATTCAATAAAAATATTAGCAAATCACATCCAGCAATATATTTATAAGATCATACACCATGATCAAGTGGAATTTATTCCGGGGATGTAAGGTTGATACAATATTTGCAAATCAGTATAGGTGATCCATCACATAAATAAATTGAAAGATTAAAACCACATGATCATATCAACACACACAGAAAAAGCATTTGACAAAATCCAACACCCATTTTTAAAAATATATTTTATAAATTTTTTACAGAGATGAAGGGAGAGGGATAGAGAGAAACATCAATGAGAGAGAAACATTGATCAACTGCCTCCTGCACACCCTCTACTGGGGATGTGCCTGAAACCAAGGTACATGCCCTTGGCTGGAATTGAACCTGGGACTCTTCAGTCCACAGACTGATGCTCTGTTCACTGAGTCAAACTGGTTAGAGCTCAACACCCATTTTTGATAAAAACTCTCAGGAAAGTGGGGATAGAGGGGCCATATCTCAACATGATAAAGGCCACATATGACAAACCTAGAGCCAACATCATACTCAATGCGCAAAAAGTAAAATTATTCCTCCTAAGAACAGGAACAAGACAGGGATGCCCACTCTCACCACTCCTGTTCAACATTGTACTGGAAGTGCTAGCCATAGCAATCAGATAAGAAGAAGAAATAAAAAACATTCAAATTGGAAAAAAACCAAAAGTGTCATTATTTGCAGATGACATATTGTACATAGAAAATCCCAAGGACTCCATCAAAACAACTATTAGACTTAATAAATGAATTCAGCAATGTAGCAAGATACAAAATTAACACCCACAAATCTATGGCCTTTTTGTACACCGATAATGAACTCACAGAAAGAGAAATTTTAAAAATCTGATTTACCATTAGACTAAAATAATTAATATACCTAGGAATAAACTTAACTAAGGAGATAAAGACCTGTACTCAGAAAACTACAGGATGTTGAAAAAAGAGATAGAGAAAGACATAAACAAATGGGAGAATATACCATGTTCATGGGTTGGTAGAATCAACATCATTAAAATGTCTATACTACCAAAAGCAATCTATAGAATCAATGCACTCCCCATTAAGATGCCAAGAGAATATTTCAAACTCTCCAAAAATTAATATGGAATTAAAAGAGACACTGAATATTCACAGCAATCTTGAAAAAGAAGAACAAAGTTGGAGGGATCACAATACCAGATATCAAGCAATATTACAAAGCCACTGTTCTCAAAACTGCCTGCTACTGGCACAAAAACAGACATATAGACCAATGGAACAGAACAGGTGACCCAAAATTGACCCAAGCCTTTATGCTCAATTAATATTTGACAATGGAGAAGAGACAGTCTCTTCAATAAACGGTGTTGGGAAAAATGGACAGATACATGCAAAAAATGATACTAGACCACCAACTTACACCATACACAAAAATAAATTCGAAATTGGTAAAGAATTTAAACATAAGACGGGAAACCGTAAAAATCTTAGAAGAATCCATAGACAGCAAAGTATTAGACATACGTCATAGCCATATCTTTACCAATATAGGTCCTAGGGCAATGGAAACTAAGGAGACAATATACAAATGGGACTACATCATAATAAAAAGCTTCTGCACAGCAGAATAAACCATCAACAAAACAACAAGAAAACCAACTGTGTGGGGGAACAATTCACCAATGATATCTCTGATAAGGGTTTAATCTCCAACATTTACAGGGAACTCATACAACTTAACAAAAGGAAGATAAACAACCCAATCAAAATGGGCTAAGGACTTAAATAGACACTTTTCAAGAGAGGACATTCAGAAAGCCAAGAGACATATGAAAACATGCTCAAAGTCACTAATCATCTGAGAGATGCAAGTCAAAACAACAATGTGGTACCATCTCATATGGGTCAGAACGACTATCACCAACAAATTAACAAATGACAAGTACTGGCAAGGATGTGGAGAAAAGGAACCCTCCTGCACTGCCGGTAGGAATGCAGACTGGTGCAGCCACTGTGAAAAACAGTATGAAGTTTCCTCAAAAAATTAAAAATGGAACTTCCATTTACCCAGTAATTCCATTTGTAGGAATATATCCCAAGAAATCAGAAACACCAGTCAGAAAGGATATATGCACCCTTATGTTCATATCAGCACAATTTATAATAGCTAAGATTTGGAAACAGCCTATCAGCAGATGAGTGGATGTAAGTGCTCATCAGCAGATGGATGGATTTAAACACTGTGGTTCATCTACACAATGGAATACTATGCCGCTATAAAAAGAGAAGGAACTTTTACCATTTGCAACAGCCTGGATGGACCTGGAAAGCATTATGCTAAGTGAAATAAGCCAGTTGGAAAAAGATAAACATCACATGATCTCACTCATTTGTGGAATATAATGAACGACATAAACTGATAAAGAAAAATAGAGCCAGAGGAAAAAAATACTTTAGAATATAATAGAATCCTGTTATTTGCAGATTTTTAATATTTCCTACAACTTGTGTGATATTATACTATGTTAGTGCAGTTTGAATATTATTATATTTAAAATGTATTTTCTTGAAATATTAGTGTTCATTACATGCAATATAATGATATTTAAAATTATTTTCTTGAAATTTAATGTTTATTGCATGTAACATTACTATATCTAAAATCATTTTTCTTTAAATATTAAGTTTTTCACATGTAAAAATATAGGTGAATGGATAAAGAGGTTGTGCATATATACAATGAAATACCTTTCAACCATAAAAAATGTGTTACTTTCATATGATAGCAATATATTTTCTAAATTTCCCCCACAGTATGTTTTAAAAGCTTAAAAAATAATGATTATTGAGCTATATCCAGCATTAAAGTAGATATGCATTATAGAAAAAATGGAAAATATAATAAACAAGAAGAAAAAAATACTCAGTGGAGACTACTTTTACTCCATTGTATGCTCTTTTCTTCTTTCTCAAATATTAATTGACCATAAAGGTGTGGGTTGATTTCTGGGCTCTCTGTTCTGTTCCACTGATCTATATGCCTGTTCTTATGCCAGTATTTCAATCGCTCCAACTTTATTCTTCTTTCTCAAGATTGCTGAGGCTACTCAGGGTCTTTTTTGGTTCCATATAAATTTGTGGAATATTTGTTCTAGATATGTGAAATATACCAGTGGTATTTTCAGGAATTACACTGAATATATAGATTGCTTTGGGTAGTATGGGCATTTTAATGATATTAGTTCTTCTAATTCATGAACATGGTTTATGCTTCCACTTATTTGCATCTTCCTCTATTTCTTTCTTCAATGTCATAATTTTCTGAGTACAGGTCTTTTGTTGCCTTGGTTAAGTTTATTCCTAGGTACAAAATGTACAAGGTTACTAATCATCAGGGAAACGCAAATTTAAACTACAATGAGGTATCACCTCACACCTGTCAGAATAGCGCCTATCAATCAATCAATAAATAAACAACAAATGCTGGTGAGGATGTGGTGAAATGGGAACCCTTTTGGTGTATTGTTGGTGAGAATGCAGACTGGTGCAGCCTCTGTGAAAAACAGTAGTGCTTCCTCAAAAAATTAAAAGTGGAACTGCCTTTTGACCCAGTAACCTCACTTCTGGGTATATATCCTAAGAATCCTGAAACGCCAATTTGAAAGATATATGCACTCCTATGTTCATAGCAGCATTTGTTATAATAACCAAGATCCAGAAACAGCCAAAGTATCCATCAGTAGACTAATGGATAGAAAAAGTGGTTCATTTACAATGGAATACTGCATGGCTATAAAAAAGAAAGATCTCTTCCCCATTGTGATAGCATGGAGGGACCTGGAAATTAATATGCTAATCAAAATTAGCTAGTCAGAGACAGACAAATACCATATAATCTCACTAATATGTGGAATCCAATGAACGAAATAAACCAATGAACAAAATATAATTTGAGGCATGGATCCATGGAACCGACTGACAAATTTCAGAGGTGAGACAAGATGGGGGGATTGGATAAAGGAAGGTGAATGGATAAAGAATATATATGCATAACCCATGGACACAGACAGTAGTGTTGGGAGGGCCAAGGGGGGTTAGCAGGCTGGGTAGAGGTGGACAAAGGGGGAAAAATGGAGGACATCTGCAGTAATGTCAACAATAAAAATTTTAAATTAAAATAAAAGACTCAGTAGAATTATTTTTTTTCAATTACATTCATTATTATACCAGTTTCACATGTACAACGTAATGATTAGACATTTATATAACTTATGAAGTGGTCTCCTATAAACCTAGTACCCGTCCGACATCACACATAGTAATTACTATATTACTGACTATATTTTCTAGGATGTATTTTCCATCTTCATGACTGTTGTGACATATCTTAAAATTATGTTCTCAGATATTTTGCCTAGTTTCCTAGTTGTTTACAGTGGGAGAGAAAATCTGTTATCCCATTTATGGCCATGCTTGACTTTACATGCAGTTTAATCTAATCTAATAAAAGGGTAATATGCAAATTAACCATCACTTCGAGACACCTAAGCCACGTCCACCATCCAAGACACGCCTACCAACCATTCAGAATGACTGTATGCAAATTAACCCAGCCAAGAGGGCAGCCAGCAGCCACAGAGCTAGAGCAAACAGGAGGCTTTTGTTTGGAGGAAACTGCCTACTTCAGCCGGCTGGGCCTCTGCTCAAGGCAACAAAGTTTCAATTATAGAAGATAAATAAACCCCAGAAACCTAATTCCAGCCAGTCTTGCTGGGACTTTGAGTCAATGAAAGCTGTGGGCAGTCTGAAAACAGCCTTCAGCCCCCCACCCAGACTGGCCGGGCACCCCAGTAGGGACCTGAACCCTGACAGGGATGTGGGTAGCCTGAAAATGGCCCTCAGCCTCTCACCCAGGCTAGCCACACCCCCATGGGGTAAGGCTCCCCACTGGGGCTCTTGGCCAGCCTACAAACAGCCATCAACCCCTCACCCAGGCTGGCCAGGCACGCCAGCAGGTGGACATCCT
This sequence comes from Murina feae, assembly GCA_004026665.1. Classification (NCBI taxonomy): domain Eukaryota; kingdom Metazoa; phylum Chordata; class Mammalia; order Chiroptera; family Vespertilionidae; genus Murina; species Murina feae. The sequence continues at coordinate 6,882 of PVJC01033689.1, forward strand.
CTGAGAGGTCCAAGACTGTGAGAGGGCACAGGCCATGCTGAGGGACCCCGCCCCCCTGGAGTGCACAATCTTACAGGGGAACCAAATTTTTCTGTGTAATCTAATCTAATAAAATAGTAATATGCAAATTAACCCTCACTCTGTTATACTCACAAGCCACACCCACCAACCAATCAGCAGAAAATATGTAAATTAACTCACCTAAGATGGTGGGCGTCCCAGAACTGGAGTTGCCCTGGGCAATGGAGGAAGCCAGGGCTCTTCAGGGCCCTGAGCTGTACTCAAGGCTACAAAGTTTCAATTATAGAAGTTAAATAAATCCCAGATACCTGCTTCCAGCCAGGCATCCCAGTAGGGACCTGAACCCTGAAGGGGCTGTGGGCATCCTGAAAATGGCTCTCAGCCCCTCACCCAGGCTAGCCACAACCCCATGGGTTGAGGGTCTCCACTGGGGGATTTGGCCAGCCTGCAAACAGCCATCAGCCCCTCACCCAGGCTGGCCAGGCATGCCAGCAGGTGGACATCCCCTGAGGGGTCCCAGACTGTGAGAGGGCACAGGCCGGGCTGAGGGATCCCTCCCATCCTCTGAGTGCACAAATTTTTGTGCACTGGGCCTCTAGTATAATAATAATTAAATATTGTTCAATTTAGTTCCAAAGAAGGAAGTCTGGGGCAAATGTATATCTGCCAGACAATCTTAGATTCTAAAAATTAAAATGTTGAATGGTTCACGTTAAGAGGTGAAGGAAGATTCATATCTGTTATCTCATTATAAAGGGAATACCGTTTTTTTAGGGAAAACTTTAAAAGAAAACAAAATGTTGATTTTATATATCATAATCACCCCCCTCCCCATATTCCAACCCCTCTCTCTCCCCCCCCCCCCCCCCAGGGACTGGCCTCCCTCAGCCTCAGGCCAGAGAGTCTTTAATTATAGATAATGTCATCCTTTCCCATGTTTTACAGTTGGGATATTTGTTATGGGAACCTGAAAATAATTTAGCATTAGGGTATGTTTATAAGGTACATGACATTTTATGTATGTACTGTATACAAGCACCTTATGTCCATCTTCTAAGCTGTAGAATCTACTCACTTCCTTACTAGGGGGCAACCCAAGCCTCCTGCTCACTCCAGCTCTGTTGCTGTAGCCATCTTAGTTGGGTTAATTTGCATACTTGCTCCTGATTGGCTGATGGGAGTGGCTTGTTGCTGTGGCTTAAGCGTAGTGGAGAAACAGTTAATTTGCATGTTTCTCTTTTATTATATAGGATATATGATGTTCGTGATTCTGCTTTCATATGTTAACAATGAAGCAAAGGCTGAAGATGTTTGGAAGTTAAGAAGTTTGTAGAATTTGGAAAGCCTGAGTCCTTTAAAATATAAAAATGTTTCAAAATGCTGAATTTACTTTGCCTGGGAAATCCAAGGGTTAAATTTGCATTTAAATATCACCCCTTCACCTTCTGCACCCCTCATTCCTAGTGAGGAGCCAGGAGTCATGGATGAATCTTCTAGAGAGTAGGCTGGCACCAGGCTGGGTTTCGATCACCTCAGAGCAAGGTGAAGAAGAGCGTGGCTTCTGAATCTGTCACAGGATGTGAAATGGAAGATCAAATTCTCCGCACCAATGGAAAATACTCATCGAGCACAGAGTCAATGTCCTGAGAGTATATTCCTTGCCTTGGAGAAGAAGTCCAAGGGGTGACTTTATTTATTTATATTTTTAAATATATTTTATTAATTTTTTACAGAGAAGAAAGGAGAGGAATAGAGAGTCAGAAACATCGATGAGAGAGAAACATTGATCAGCTGCCTCCTGCACACCTCCTACTAGGGATGTGCCCGAAACCAAGGTACATGCCCTTGATCGGAATCAAACCTGAGACTTTTCAGTCTGTAGGCTGATGCTCTATCCACTGAGCACACCGGTTAGGGTGGGTGACTTTATTTTTAAGTGTCTAAAATAAATGTATGAAGTCATATGCAAGGAAGAGGATCTAAATATAGAACCTTTGTTCTTCTTCTTTGCATGAGCAAAGGACCAAGCATAGTGCTTTCTACATCACGCATGTGCAATAACTTTTTAAAGACTTGTATTACTAAAAATCTGGAACATTATAAAATGTCTTGTTTTTTAGATATACTAATAATATCAAAAAGGTTTGAATTTGAAGTGATTTTTTAACACACAAATTTCTCTTTGGGGGAAATGTGTATTAACATGGTTTGATTTCATTTGAGATCCAAGCAGCATGTACAATATATAACTCTTAAATATATTGGATTTATTACTTATTTTCCTGGTTAGGGACAAAAGGACAAATGGCTTGATGTCTGGAACTGTACCAAGAAACAATGTGTATAATATTTTTATTTTAGTTTATATCAGCCCCGTCTTTGTAGAAAAGAAAGTCTATTAGCTTTCTTTATGACTGCCAGCAGGGTATCTTGGAGAGAACAATATCTTAAAAATTGTAAGGGCTGGGATCCAGGGCTGGGAGCTTTGTCAGAACTAACTGCTTCCTTTGCCTCATAAAACTGCTATCTACATCAATATATGTTTATATTTCTCCTGCTTTTTAATTTGCTTAATGGACTTCAGCTGAACACTTTCCTCAATGTCTGAGGAAAGTAAAGTCTCATAAATCCCTGAAAATGTAGCCATCACAGTTCAGCACGTTTGGATTATTTTGTCTGACTTTCATCTTTGGTGCTACAGAAACAATGGTTGTAGAGCAACTGTACCTAACCTTGAAGACGTGGAGCCTGGGAAAAAACAATCAGACAAGTCACACTTCCCTGCTCTCCTCTTCTTACTGTGCTGGTCTCTCCCAGTCTCCCCTGGTCTGCTCTGTCTCAGCAGTCCCTGCCTCTTTCAATCATCCTCCTCCTCTTTCTTTTGGTATTAATTTACTTCTAATCTCAACTCATTCACTTTTTTCACACTTTCTTTGACTTGTTCATAAACCAAAAAAAAATGGTATAGCCTGTCAGTTTATCATGCCAAGTACTTTAAGGGTCCACGTGATAAATGAGATGCTACTCAGGCTTCAAGAAGCTGACACTCTAGTGGAAATGAAGACAGGATGTGGGGTGGGGCAGTGAAAGGAAAAGTATCATTTGTTGAGGGATCAGGGAATACTACGTAAGATTATCCCATGATGGAAGGTTTTCACGACAAAGCCAGGGCCTGAAGACTCTGATGTTCTACAGTTGATACTCAGGCTACTTTCATCAGAAACAAATGACCAGCTGATTAAAAATTCATACTACTGAGTTTCAAAACAAGGCCTTCTGAGACAATATTTCTGAATCTGGGAACAGCAACTTACATTTTCAGCAAATATTTCAAGAGATTTATTAGAAACTAGGGACCCTGTGCACGAAATTCGTGCACTGGGGGGGGGGGAGGGATGTGCTTAGCCTAGCCTGCCCCCTCTCACATACTGGCCGCAGTCTGGCCTCCCTTTGTGGGAGGCGACCAGGCTAATCAGGGGAAGCCACCAGCCCCATCACCCCGCTGATGCAGCCACTGCCAATCACTGCAGCCAATAAGGTGTTTTCATCAACACGGACCCCAGTCCCTTCATCATGAAGAAATGACAACTTTTTTTAGGCATTTTCAAGATGTGTCTTTCATAGGATATGACATTTCTTTCTTTTTTTTTTTCTTCACCTGAGGATATGTTTCCACTGATTTTTAGAGAATGTGGAAGAGAAGGGAAAAACAGAGAGAAACATCAAAGTGAGAGGAACACTTTGATTGATTGCCTCCTGCATATGCTCTGACCTGGGCTCCAGCCAGGGAGGAGCCTGCAACCTAAGTACATGTCCTTGGTCAGAATTGAACTCACACCCTGCAGTCAGCAGGCTGAGGCATTATGCACTGAGCCAAACTGGCTAGGACAGGATATGACTTTTCTTAGCTCTCCAGCAGTGGACCTTTATTTTTTTCTCCAGGAGTGAGGTGGAAAAACCCTAGATTGCCTTTAGGGATTCTTATTACCCAAGTTACTAAGAATATTACCAGTGGCATACAGGGAGTTTAGCCAATGAGAGGTAAGAAAAAGTGTTTCCTCTGTAATTCACTCCAATCACCGACTCCACCCCTGCCCCTCCAATCCCAGCTCCACCCTTGCCAAGACATGTAAGCTCTGGACAAGGCTGTAGGCCTGGGCAGAAGACCCCCAAGAACCTCTGATCACTGTCTTCACAGAGCCCAGGCCTCTATGATCAACAGCTCTGATCCTGCCTCCTGCAAACGCCAGCTCCACCCTTGCCCCACTACAGCCTCTCGCCAAGGCTACAGGCCTGGGCAGAGGACCCCCAGGCCCCTGCCATTGCAGGCTCCATCTCTGCTCCACTGCAGCCTCTGGCCAAGGCTACAGGCCTGGGCAGGGGACTTCCAGACCCCTGCTTTGCCGGCTCCACCGGTGCCCAGACCCCTGCGACTGCAGGCTCTGTCCCTGCCCCTCTGATCACTGGCTCTGTTAGCCCAGACTCCTGCGATCTCTGCCCTTGCCCCTGCCCAGGTCTGAGGCCTCTGGCCCAGGCCTTATACCTGGGTAGGGCACCCTCATACCCCTCCAATCACTGGCTCTGCCCTGCCCTCCAATTACTGTCTCCACCCTTGCCCATGACTTCTGTCTCTGGCGAAGGCCTCTGGCCTGGGCAGGAGACCCCCAGCCTCCTTTGATTGCCTGTTCTGCCCCTTGGGCCCCCTACTTCCCCACCATCTGCCTGGCTAACAGGCCTGACCACTTCAGTGGTGGTGCTGAGTTGGACTGGGCCATGGTGTGGCTATGAGTGCCGCCATCTTGTGGCTATAGAGGTGGCCATCTTTGTGACAGAGTGATGTCTAATTTGCATATTACTCTTTTATTAGATAGGATTAGAGAATTTTCTTATTTTTTGCTTTGTGTTTTTATCCCAAATATATTTTTATTGATTTCAGAGAGGAAAGGAGAAGGAGAGAGAGAGATAGAAACATCGCAGATGAGAGAGAATTATTGATCAGTTGTCTCCTGCACACCCCTTACTGGGGATCAAGCCAGCAACCCAGGCATGTGCCCTTGACCAGAATCATATCTGGGACCTTTCAGTCTGCAGGCTGACCCTCTATCCACTGAGCCAAACCAGCCTGGGCTTTGTTCAGATGTTTTAATTGTCTTTTAAAAGCAGCATATTTTAAGAGGTGAATATAATAATTTTACATTTATTATGTTTCTTTTACTTTGTTTTTATTTTGGCTTCTTTTCCTACTACTAGTTTGAATACTACAGCACATGATCCCTCACTTTTAGGTAAAATTTGGTTTTAATGTATATCCCTATTATGTCATTTTACACTTTCCTAATGATATTACAGCTTACCCAGTGCCTCTGTCCTTCTCCAAAACAGCAAAGATGCCATCAGGAGGCCAGTATTCTGTATATACTGTCCATCTGATCTCCCCATCTATATGTATTACCATTTAGACTTTCAAGTCTATCTTTTTAAAAACAAAATCAATCAATTATTAATATTCTACTATCAGTAGTTAGTGATGTTTTTCTGGCTAAAGATGACATTTCATAAAAATACCGGGAAGGTTTGTGGGTTGTAAACTTTATAAGTTTTTAGGTGCTTGAAATGGCTTTATTTGGTTCTTAGGATCAAATGGTCTTTCATCCTGGTACAGCTGAAAGTTTCTTTCTGCATCACTTTGAGGATCTTATGCCACTCTCTTCTGGTATCTGTTACTGATGAGATGTATACTATTACCTTTGGCAGATAAGCTCTAAGGTATTCTCTGTGATCTTGCCTTTTGCTGTTCACACTCTCGTAGAACCTCCTACTTTGAGTCTGGGTGACTTGCTTCCAACCAACAGAAAATGGCAATGGAGGAGGAGTGTCACTGCTGGGATGATGTTATCTAATCTAACAAAAGAGTAATATGCTAATTGTGTCACTCCACTACATCCCAAGCCACACCCACCAGCCAATTAGAGCAACTATATGCAAATTAACCCAACCAAGATGGTGGCCAGCAGCCACAGAGCTAGAGTAAACAGGAGGCTTCATTACCCTGGTGATGGAGGAAGATGCCTGCCTGGGCCTGCTGTGGCCTCTGCTCAAGGCAACAAAGTTTCAATTATAGAAGCCATGGAGCTTAAGCAAGCAGGAGGCTTTGTATCCCCAGTGATGGAGGAAACTGTCTGCCTAGGCAGGCTATGGACTCTGCTCAAGGCAACAAAGTTTCAATTATAGAAGATAGATAAACCTCAGATACCTGCTTCCAGCCAGCCTTGCTGGGAGCTTGGGTTGCTGGGGCTGTGGCCAGCCTGAAAACAGCCATCAGCCCCTCACTTAGGCTGGCCACACCCTCATGGGGTGAGGAACCCTGCTCGGGGACTTGGCCAGCCTGAAAATGGCCCTCAGCCCCTCACTGAGGTTGGCCAGGCACCCCAGCAGGGAGCCCCCACACTGAAGGAGCTGTGGCCAGCCTTCAAACAGCCATTAGCCACTCATCCAGGCTGGACATGCATCCCAGCAGGAACCCCTCCCTGAAGGGGATGTGGCCAACCTGAAAACAGTCCTCAGTCCCTCACCCAGGCTGGCCAGGCACTCCAGCAGGGACCCCTACCTGAAGGGGGTGTGGCCAGTCTAAAAACAGCCCTCAACCCTTCACCCAGGCTGGCCAGGAATCCCAGCGGGACCCCCACCCTGATCTAGGACACCATTCAGGGCAAAACAGCTTGCCCCATCCATGCACCAGGCCTCTATCCTATACAATAAAAGGGTAATATGCAAATTGACCTTAACAGCAGAACCACTGGGAATGACTGGTCATTATGACACATACTGACCACCAGAGGGCAGATGCTCAATGCAGGAGCTGTCCTTTGTGGTCAGTGCACTCCCACAGGGGAAGCTCTGCTCAGCCACAAGCCAGGCTGCTGGCTGCCAGTATGGCGGTGGTGGCAGGAGACTCTCCTGCCTCTTTAGTAGTGCTAAGGATGTCTGACTGCAGCTTCGACCTGCTTTCCGCTGGTAAGTGGACATTCCCCAAGGGTCCCAGGCTACCCTAGGAATGTCTGACTGCCATCTTAGGCCTCGTCTCCCAGGGAACGGGCCTAAGCCAGCCGGTGGACATCCCCCGAGGGTTCCCAGACTGTGAGAGTGCATAGGCAGGCATGAGGGATGCCTCCTGCTCTGAGTGCACAAATTTTTGTCCCCCTGGCCTCTAGTCTATATATATATATATATATATCTAAACTAATAAAAGCGTAATATTAAAATTAACCGTTTCTTCGGGACGGCCTAAGCCACGCCCACCAGCCAATCAGAGTGACTGTATGCAAATTAGCCCAGCCAAGATGGCGGAGGCCGCAGCCCTGGGCTCCGCCATCTTGGGAGCCTGGGTCCTGGGAAGGTATCTGGGGCCCTGGGCCATCAGATGCCTTCCCCTGCGGAGAAGCTATCGGAGGAAGCGGGGACCAGCCTGGTAGGACCCCGCAAGCCCCCGATCGGGGCCCCAATGGCCTCCCGGGGCAAGCGGGACCCCACAAGCCCCCTGCCGGGAGGCTGATCAGGGCCCCAACGGCCTCCCGGGTCAAGCGGGACCCCGCAAGCCCCCGGCCGGGAGGCCGATCGGGGCCCCAACGGCCTCCCGGGTCAAGCGGGACCCCGCAAGCCCCCTGCCGGGAGGCCCATCGGGGCCCCAACGGCCTCCCGGGGCAAGCGGGACCCCGCAAGCCCCCTGCCGGGAGGCCCATCGGGGCCCCAACGGCCTCCCGGGGCAAGCGGGACCTCGAAAGCCCGCGGCCGGGAGGCCGATCTGGTGGCCAGCAAGACTGGAAACGCCTCCCAGGCAGAGAAGCCTGGGAGGTGGGGGGACCCCATGCCCCCTCCTGGGAAGCGTATGGGGTGCCGAGCGCCACTCCATTGCTTCCCAGCAATGGCCCAGAGGGTTAGTGGGAGCTGTGGCCAGCCTGAAAACTGCCCTTGGCTCCTCATCCAGGCTTGCCACACCCTCTGGGGTGAGGATCTCCACTGGGGTGCTTGACCAGCCTGCAAACAGACATTGGCCCCTCGCCCAGGCTGGCCAGGCACACCAGCAGGTGGCTATCCCCAGAGGGGTCCCAGACTGTGAGAGGGCACAGGCCGGGCTGAGGGACCCCCCTCCCCCACCACCCCAGTGCACAAATTTTTGTGCACCGGGCCCCTAGTGTGTGTGTGTATGTATGTATATATATATATATATATATATATATATATATATATATATATATATATATATATATATATATATATATATAGTTAATATGCAAAATCTCCGTTAGGGAGTTTGACTGGGAGACTGGGAGTTTGATCGCTTATTATGATGTGTGCTGACCACCAGGGCGTGGCATGGGATGAAGGAAGGCCCCAGATGGCAGCCAGAAGACCCTGATTGGCCCTGATTGCCAGCCAGGTGCAGGGACCCTACTCATGCAGGAATTTCATGCACCAAGGCTCTAGTGTTATATAAGGCAGACTTGCAGTCAGACTGGCTCTAGGGTGTCCCTCTTTTAGCTGCATTGAAGAAGCAGGTAACCATTGAAGAAGCAAGGAAATGAACTTTACTGACAACCTGAGTGAGCTTGGGTGTGAATTCTTCTCTAATTGGGCCTCCATTGAGAACCTGGCCCTGACTGACACCATGACTGCAGCCTCTTAGAGAATCAATTTAAGCTGTGTTCCAACTCAAGACCCACAGAATCTGTGGGATAAGAAATGTGTGTTGGTTTAAGCTGACAAGTTGTGTTAATTTTTTGCTTAGCATAAAATATTAATACATCACCCCAACGGTTACTCATTCATAGGTAATATGTCATTTCTCCCTAGAATTTCTAAAGATTATCTTGTTTTGTTTGATGTTCTACAGTTTCTCTACAAAGTGTCTAGGTGTAGTTTAATTTTTACTTTCTGTTTTACATTAGACATACACTACATAGATGACTCTTCATTCCTTCAATTTAGGAAATTCCTCAGTGGTTAGTTCTTTAAAAATTGCCACTCTGCCATTCTGTATATTCTGTGCTTCTGGAACTTTTAGTAGGTCCATTAGAGAGTTTTAATCAGTCTCCAGGATGCCTGGCTTCTCTCCCACACTTTATATTTATTTCTTCATCTGTCTGTGCTTCATTCTGGACCACTCAGTATAATTTACAGCTCTCCAATTATGTGGCTATGACAAATATAATTTTATTATCACATCTGCTTAGTTTTAAATTTTAGTTTACTTATTTCATTTGAGTTATAGTATTTTTTGTAATCTTCCCTGTTCTGGATTTAAATATTTCTGTTTTTTTCTGTTGTTAATTTATTTGTTCCATGATGTCTTCTTCTTGCTTCAGCTTTTAAATTCACCTTGAGAAGGCTGTGTGTGTGTGTGTGTGTGTGTACATACACATGCATCTGTTTGTTTCCTTTCCACAAGTTAATGACTCTATGTGGGTAGTTTATTATCTGACCACTCAGGTCCCTGGATCAGAACCATTTCTTCTTGAGGTGTGTCCTGTAGTAAGGTCACAGCTCCTGTTCCTCAGCCAGCAAGAGCTTACTCTCTCTAGACCAAGTATGTCACACACAAGGCCAGTGGGCCACATGCCTCATTTAAATAAACCAAACAGGTGCTTCTATTTCCTCCTACTACAGAGGGCTGCAGCTCCATGTGATTTAAGAGCCCAGAATGGAACCCCTATTGAAAATGAGAAGCCCACCCCAGATCCTGAAGAATTTTATTGCTGTGTATTCTGTCCTAGTTATGCCTGCCTATGGGATCATTTATTTATTTTAACCTGCTAGTGATATATGTTTGGAATGCAAGCAGAAGAAGAATGTGAAATCATAGCACTCTCTTTAGTGAAGATTCCAGGAATCACTATTGTTAAATTTTCTTACTGTCATATTTGGTTAGTATTATGGAGCAACCCGCGAGAGATGACCACCAAAACCAAAGGGTAGATTTAGGAGTCTTTATGTAGCTGGCAAGCATCTGCAGTGCCAGTACCCCACCGAAGGGAGGACTGAAACTGCAACCCTGACCAGATGCAGAAGCAAGCTTATATTCACACACACACACACACACACACACACACACACACACACCACAAAAGGTGACACACAAAGTTTGTTGCTCTATTTCTCAACACAGGATATAGTCTCATAATTTTTGACTGGAGCATGACTATTTCCTTATCTCTAGCAGTAGCAGTAAGTCCTACTGAGCTGCAAATGAGCTGGGGCAAGTTGACCTTTACATTCCCTACTGGTCTTCACTGGAATCAAATCCTTGATTCAGGGTCCTCCTCTAAGATTCTGGAGTATTGTGTGTGTAAGACCATTAACTTACAACCTGTATTCAGCTTTATATGAAATCGAGGAGGCATTTGGCAATGTAGGGGCCAAAAAGGAGACTTAGCAACAGGAGGATTATCAGGCCTGCTAGGGACGATAGGAGGGTGGTCAGCAAGGGGACCTGGAGAAAAGGTTTTTATATTAGTTGCCCTCTGCCCATTGGGCCTTCTCCCGATCTGCTAGTCTTTTCCGGAGCTGAGTGAGACTGTCTCTAATGACCCTTGAGTAGTTGATGTAAAAACAGCTGGTTTACCCTAAGGTGAGACATAATCCACCTTGTTTCAAGAGCAGAAGGTCTAGTTCTCTTCTGTTCTGAAGGACTACTTCAGCTAGTGAGCACAAAGAAACTTCCAGCTGGTCAATTGATTTCTCTAGAGTACTGAGGTCCTGGTCTATCTGGCTACTCAATTCTCAATAGTTCTGGTGCCTGGTAACCAAGGCAGCTGTTTCTACGGTGGCAGACCCAGCAAGCCCTAACCCCATGAGGAGGGGAACTAAGTAAGACTGGAGCCCTTTTGAACTGTCTGGGTTCAAGCTTGAGGTGTTCTCGCCATCCTTTCCCAGAGTAATAGTAAACCTGGGGCAACATATGGGTTAAGACACATAGTCTGGGGTCCGTAGGGTGCTGAAAAGCAGAGGGAAAGACACACTGTGTAATTCCCGTTATGTAAGGCCACCAGGTTCTGTTTAGGGCTACCAGGCAAGTGGGCATTTCCCCTGAGTAGTTTCTAGGTAGCAGGATGGTGGTGTCACAGACTTCAGCATAGGAGAAGGAGGTCAGAGGGTAGTTGGTAGGTAAGCCACAAGTCCCTGTCCCTTGGATGTCCTCTAAAGTGATGGCTGCTGGTTCGTGTCCCCAAAGGCAGAGTCCATCTGGAAGTCCCTCTATATGTGGGGATCCCACAGTGGTGTTTCTTCCAATGACTGTCTCATTTATGGTGATTTGGGTACGGTAAATCCATTGCCTCTTTCCTGCAATCTTGACTGTAGTTGGAGTGCTCAGGATCACTTGGAATGGGCTGTCCCAGCAGGGCTCGAGGCTACCGGGGTCATGGCGCTTCACCCAGACCAGGTCCCCTGGAACGTAGATGGGATGAGCCACAGGCGACTGCTTCTGGTCCTCTTTAAGTGCTGCCTGCACCAGCTGGTGGACTGACATGGAACAGTTCTGGAGTGCCTGTAAGGACTTAAGCAAATTACGGGTAGACAACTGGGCAAGCTCCTCTTCCTGTAAGCGGGGAAGGAGGGGTGGCAGTCTGCCAAACATAATTTCATAAGGAGTTAGCCCTTTTATGTAGGGAGTAAATATAGCTCTGAGTAGGGCAAAAGGAAGGAGGCTCACTCAGTTTTCGCCAGTCTCTAATTTTATCTTTGTCAATGTCTCCTTAAGAGTCCAATTCATTCTTTCTACCTATCCAGAACTCTGAGGTCTATAGATACAGTGTAGCTTCCAAGTTACCCTGAGGGCTTTAACTAGCCATTGAGTGACTTTGGCGATGAACGCCGGGGCCATTGTTGGACCCCATATATAGTGGTAGATAAAACCACGGGACAGTTTCAGAGAGGAGTTTCTTAACTACCACCTGTGCTGCCTCTGTCCTGGTTGGGTATGCCTCAGGCCATCCAGAGAAGGTGTCTAAGAAAACCAGGAGATACTGGTATCCTCCTTGTTCCACGGGTAGCTCAGAAAAATTCACTTCCCAGTGTTCTCCTGGGCTCGACCCCTGAAATTGGTGTCCTTGGGGTGCTACTATGGGGGGGGGGAGGCTGGATTCACTTGGGCACAAATATGACACCGTTTGGCAATGTCCTTAGAGATTTTGTGCAGTCTGGGGATATAATATTCCCCTTTTAGCAACTCTGCTAACTTGGTTCCCCCTAGGTGAGTGCTCCAGTGGTTCTGCATGGCAATAGTGCATTCCAGGGCCTCTGGGAC
>PVJC01033690.1:0-19271 GCA_004026665.1 Murina feae
CCTTCTCTCTCTCTCTCAAAAAGAAAATCAATGGAAAAACTATCCTTGGGTGAGGATTAACCCCCCCCCCCCAAAAAAAAAGAAGAAAAAAGAAAGAAAATCATGCTTAGTACTTACACGGATTTACTCATGTCTTTAAAATGTTATTAAAGATATCATTGGATGTAATTTTGCCTTTGTTGCCTTTTTACTGAACACGTGGTTGGCCCTAAGCCCCATTTTCTTTAGAATTTAGATCAGGGACTTGGCCTTTGATCTCAGATGTGGGGGAGTTTAAAGTAGTGGCAGTGGTTCCGTCCCACAGTGGGGTCTCATTCTCTGCTGATCAGCCACATTGTCAGCAGATTTCTCAGCTGTAGCTCAAACTATAAAGATGGGAAAAGCTACCGCCCTACTATTCCTTTTATTTTTTCTTAAATTTGTTTTTATTGCTGAAAGTATTATAGCCTTAGCCAGTTTGGCTCAGTGGATAGAGCATCGGCCCACGGACTGAAGGGTCCTGGGTTCTAGTCCTGCCAATGGCAGTACCTCATTGAAGCCTTGACCCTATGCCCTGGTCGGAGCTCATGTGGGAGGCAACCAATCGATGTATCTCTCGCACATTGATATTTCTCTCTCTCACGTTGATATTTCTTTCTCCCTTCCACTCTCTAAAAATCAGTGGAAAAATATACTCGGGCGATGATTAACAACAACAAAAGAATTACAGATGCCTCTTTTTGATCCCTGCACCTTGCTCCCTCCACAGCCTTCTCTTTTTAGACATGTAATTTCTTATATGCAAATGTCTACTGAAAAGGGATTTCAGACTTGACTAGTGGAGAAAAATGTAGTCCCCCAGGCTGTTACATGATAATCCCGTTCTTTTATGCTGAGGTGTGAAATTCTAGTGGATTCTGTGGTTTGCCATCATACATGATAAGGCACCGTTGATACGTAGTTCGTACTTCCACTTCTCCCAGTTACATAAAATCCTGCAATCAGAGGGAGGGAGAGGACCTCGGAGGTCTCAGGCCAGCTTTCTCTCAGTGCAGCAGTCTGTTGGAGAGTGTCCCTGGACATTCATCATCTAGCTTCCACTTGTTTATGCGAAGCAGCTGTAGTCACCACACTGTGTGGCCCCTGGTTGGTTTTAGTGAGTTCCTCTTGGGAGTAAACCCAAGTCTGATCTGGTGTGTCCTCTTCAAGCAAATCAAAACGATTTTCACTTCTCCCAACAGTACACATTTAAATATCGAAAGACAGCTTTCACAGTCCCTCTGAATGTTCTTTTATCCCCAGTCCCATTAAACACCTCGGGTTTTCTTACCTGTTCCTCCTACATCTTTTTAACATTCTAGTCACATTCCTGCTTTGCCCTGGTTAGAAAATGTCCCTCTTAAAATGTGATAGCTATACTATTGAGACAAGCTCTGATCTGATGGGACACAATTGAATGATTACCTTGTTTGGATTCAAATAGTATATACGTAACCGATGTATGTATGTGTTCATTATCTTCTAGGCCAGTTTATGACGACTTTGGCACATGCTAAATCTCAGTTAACACAGATTTTTAGGGATTAATTAAAGCCCCTCTTAAGACCCACTAGTACATTCACATAAACTGTTGTTAAGATACCTTTTACGCTTGAGCCTTTCGCATTGAAACGATAGATCGCTTGTCCCTGGCAAATTCTGTGGCACTACTTTGGAATCTCTCTTTTCAGCTTGAAAGCTAGTAGAGCTGTCATTCTTTCCCATTCAATATTTCAACCTTTACTTCCAACTTTTGGTCCCCTGTAAATTTGGTAAATATATGTTACAAATAAGCAATCAGATAAGAGTAAGTAGGACATCTTATGCCTCTGTACTCAAGATGATTCTCTCAGGCCGGGCTCAGTCAAACCCGTTACCCCTCCTGTTTTTGTAAATGAAAGTTTATTGCGGCACAGCTATGCTTACTCGCTTCCGTACTGTGCATGACTGCTTTTGTGCTGTAACAGCAGGATTGGGTAGTTGTAGCTGAGGCCATGCGATGGCCAAGTCTACATTAATTACCACCTGGCCTTTTAGAAAAAGTTGGCTGACCCCTCCTCCAAAGTGAGAGCAGCTGATTAATTCACATGCTTTCTGTTTGTATGGACACAGTCTGTTTGTAAGCCGGACTATCCAGAACCCTCTCCAGAGCTCATTAGCAAAGGCTTTCCATAGCTTCCATTTGTGTGTGTGTGTGTGTGTGTGTGTGTGTGTGTGTGTGTGTGTGTCTGGTTCAAATATTTATGAGAAAAAATATGGTTATGTAACCTTATATATACCTGTTTTAATCACATTCTATATTTGCTTCCTCTCGCTTTAAATGATTGTATTGATTTCTACTATGCTGGTTTGGAAAGCTTTTCCCAACATCATTACTTCAGCTGATTCTTCAATTGGGAAACTGCCATCAACAGAAATTTGCCTTCAGAGTTTTAGGGGGAGCTCTATTTGGTATTCATTTGTTTCTGGGGGTGAAGAATCCTGTCTTGGCATTAGAAAACCTCAGTGACACTTATTACTAAAAAATATACAATACTTCTATGAGATTATAAAAGGAAGTGAGAGATTCCAGAAAACAATCCTTATTGCTCAACCCACTTTGCCTTACTGAAGCATTTGCTAGCTACATTATTTTGTTCTTGAATAGAATGCTTAAAGTTCAGTTCACAAGTTACACAATTAGACTTTCTTCAAGAAAAATGGTAATGAATTCTATGTTAAAATGGTTTTTTATGTTGTTAAAGAATTGGATATAGTGTTATCTGACACAGCTACAACTTTTCTATTTTGAAGATTTGTTTACTGACCCCCAAACAATAAGACAGAAACCCCTTATGTTCTTTTCCTACACTAGTGTTAGCCCTGGGAAGTTAGAGATTGCATCACATTAATTCTCCAAGTGGAAAGAAAATATAATGACCTAAAATTGCTCTTGTGTAATCTTTGTAGTGTGGTCCTTTTTGAAGGACAGAGTATGGAGTTTTACTATTCACATTTTTAAAAATCCTCACCTGAGGAGATGTTTTTATTGATTTTTTTTTTTGAGAGGGAAGAAGTGGGGGGAGACAGAGGAGAGAGAAGGGGAGAGAGAGAGAGAGAGAGAGAGAGAGAGAGAGAGAGAGAGAGAGAGAAAGAGAAAGAGAAATATCGATGTGAGATAGAAACATTGATTGGCCCCTTCCCATATGTACCCCAACTAGGGATCCAGCCCACAGCCTAGGTGTGTGCCCTGACGGGGGATCAAACCTGCCACTTCTTGGTGTATAGGGCAATGCTCCAACCAACTGAGCCTCCCAGTCAGGGCTAGGGTTCACATTTTAAAAAGCCCTTCGTATACCGTGTTATTGGTGCCTGCATTAGCATTTTCGGAGCGTTTTCCAGGTGCCCACCTGATCCTGACTTGACCTCCTCAGCTGCTTTAGTGACACTGAACTGCTTGTAGCCTCATGCCCTGAAATTGCTGCTTCCCCCTCTCTTTGTAGCCTTATCCTTTGCGTGGAGAACTCCTGTGCCCTGTTTGGGCCCAGCCCTGCATTTTCCCCTTCAGGAAGTCTTCTACTCAGGTGCCTCCTCCATGCAGCTTGCCAGCACTGTGCATACAGTGTCCTATTATGCTGGTGTGTTTACTCTCTTGGCAATGCTCTCACCCAGGAGGAACTGAACCACCCACCTTCATGCATGGTTAAAGGAGGATCTCACAGTGAAGCAGGTGAATGTCTTCAGAAACTCCTGCTCCCCTGCCTCCAAGGCACAGGACTGTTCATGGTTCTGTGGGAAGTGCTCTGGCCACTGTTTGTAATGATCCTCCCTTCATTCTCCTCTCTGTTCAAACTTTGTCCCATGCTCAAACTCTCCGAGAGATACCCAAAAGATGAGGGAAACAGACAGGTCCCCGGCCTGAAAAAGAAGTGTAGATCAGAGGTACAAAGTGGGAAGCATCTACAGCGGATGCGTTGGAAGTTATGGAAAGCCACAGGTAGGATGGGCAGAGGACAGAAGGAAAAGGTCCCGGCGCTCGGGCCAGGAAAGGGAAGCTTAGGAGAGGAACAGCAGTGAAGATGGAAATAAGCCATCCCAGCACTGGGTGAAAGGAGAAAGGAGTGTAACTGTGAGCTGAGGATAAAGAAGGAATGAGACCTTAGCGACACCTAAGAAAGAACTAACACACAGGTAGTTAATGACCAAGAATGAGACCTCTGTAGCAATAATCCTTCTTCAGAGTGCTGTCCATGAAAGCAGCAGAGAGATGGCTGCTGGAAGGGAGCACAATGTCAAGTGAGGGAATGTTTCTTCTTCTTTTTTTTCTTTTTGGATTTAAGATGGATCCATCTTTTTTTAAGCTGGATTTTAAGAGGTGAGAGCACATCTAAAGGGCCATGTGAACCAAAAGTCATGGTTCAACCTCTCTAATGTGGGAGGAGATGGGGTGCTGACCACACACCAGCGTTGAACTGTCATAGGAGTGCAGACCCTTCGCTCCCTGCAGTAGGACATCAGGAGAAAACACGGGTCAGTACACTGGGGCTGCAGGTTTCTTGAAGGGAGGCGCTCCCAGATGGTTATTTTGTCCGTGACAAGGCAGGGGAAGAGAGTGCAAACCCCGGGCACCATGAGGATTCCCTACCACAAGTGTGAATGGCCTCACTGGGAGAAACCCTTACACAGTGAAGCACTGCCAATGAACCTTTGCTTAAAGTTTATGCCGAAAGGTCATGGGTTCAATTCCCAGTCAGGGCACGTACTCGGGTTGCAGGTTTGATCCCTGTTTAGGGTGTGTGTACAGGAGGCAGGTGATTGATGTTTCTCTCTTTCACTTCCTCTCTTTCTAAAATCAGTGAGAATTTAAAAAAATATTCTTTCCTATTCTAAGCCATATTTTTTCCCTATGATTTTTAGTTTGAATTTTTAGGGGCTTTTGTTTGGGATAAAAATAGGGGTGGCACATTATAGAAAAGGGAACCTCAAAACACTTTACAATTCTAGGTCTTTCTGGAAAGAGAGGCTAAGAAAGTCATTAACTCAATGTTAAATGCAGTCTCCTTAGGTAAATGTTTCCTTTTATTTGCATTTCAGCATTGCTTGTTGTAGATTCTGTCTTCAAATGAAAAGCCCTCCTCAGCCAATGTAAGAGTGCAGTTGTGGTTGGAGCGTGTGTGTGGCTGCTGTCTTGTCAGTCTCCCCTTCTGTGCTGTGTGCCAACACGCCCAATATTTACTGACTTATGAGCTCTGGGGACGCTGCTTCCTTGGCCCCTTAAATCCTCACGAGGAATTTTCAACTGTGAAGGGCCAACTGAGTGTATTTAAACTTGCAGCCACAAACCTAGCTCTTAACATAACTAATGTCAGATACCTAATAAAGGAATGTAATTGACTTTTCAATTTCTGAGGAGAGGGAGGAGGAAAAACCACCTCTTAAACAGAAGTCTTCCTTTAATGGATGTGCTAGACCCCTTTGTTGTGTAAAGACAATCCTGCTATTTCCCAGAGCTCTGTGGGGCTGTCTGGGTCTGGGTGGCACATTTCCCTGGCGTGGCGCCCCACCTCCTCTTCCCTGAAAGTATTTATGGAGAACCTAGTGTGTTCATAAATTTAGAAGTGATTCAGTGGCTGCATTGGCGGGGCTAGCTAAAGCAGTTAAAGGTGGTGTTCGTTTTATTTCTGGGTGGGATGGAAGAGGGAAATGCAGTCCTTTTTCCTTTTGGAAAAACTAACCCGATGTTCTTTTGTTATCACCCTTGTTCTCTAGGCATTAAGTGTAACTGAAACCCTGATTAAACCCTTGGAAAAATTCAGGAAAGAGCAACTGGGAGCTGTAAAGGTTGGTGTCTAATTTGAGTACACTTGTAAACAGAAAACGTCGGTGCCTCTGTGCCTCAGTGTGTCCTTTACGCACGTTTGGCAGCTTCGCAGGAGCTGTTGGAATCAAACATCTGCTGTTTCATGTTTTAAATGTGCATTTTCCCCTTGGGGGGGATATGAAATGAAAAGAAAAACAAAACAAAAAACCTGGACAGGACCACGAAGCCTCTAGCAGTCTTCTTGGGCTGCACTATTCCATATCGAGTTTTAAGACTGTCTGGAACCAAACAACGCATTTACCCAGCGAGGAAGTGCCTAATTCTGTATGAAGGAGTGGAGCGTGGCAGTGGGTTAGAGAGCGATTTAGAAACTCGGCTGAACCACGATGCCATTGAAACCAGGAAGAGGCTGTCAGGCTACTGGGATGTGATTTCCTCCCATTTATTGAGCTTCTCTTTGGTTCCAGTGTTGTTACAGGAGCTGGGTCCTCCAGGATGAGTGAACCACACTGCGCTCAGGGATGGAATAGTGAGCTAGGGTTTCTGGGAATAATGCATGATGCTGCCACAGGGGGCCTGGGATATATTTAGCAACTACTAAAGTTTTCCTTAGAACTGAGCTTTGAGATTATCCCAGAGAAATAAATTCCACTAACCTTTCCTCTGAATTTAGTGCCATGCACTCGAGGGAACAAAAGTAACATTCTGGGTGTGGTTAACCATTTTTGGCTTGGCCCGAGGAGAAGAGCATAACATTGGTTTCAGGCAGGGAAGAGAGGTTTTATATTTGTCCCCCCTTCGCCATGTGAAGTGTTGGGTATGTGAAGTGTTTTTCTTTATCTTAATAAATATACTATTAAATTAAAAAAATACAAATTAACATTGAGGCCTCAGTGGGTGTAGCTATGCAGATGGGCCCGAAGAGCATTAAGTTTTTAGTTGCTATTTATGGAATCAATTTTCTTTTGTTAAACTGTTTGACATTTCTTTTTTATATAGTATTTTACAGTTCTTAGGATATATATATATATATATATATATATATATATATATATATATGCATACACATACATACACTCTTTTAAAAAAATATATATTTTATTGATTTTTTACAGAGAGGAAGGGAGAGGGATAGAGAGTTAGAAACATTGATGAGAGAGAAATGTCCATCAGCTGCCTCCTGCACACCCCCTACTGGGTATTGTGCCCGCAACCAAGGTACATGCCCTTGACCGGAATCGAACCTGGGACCCTTCAGTCCACAGGCCGACACTATCCACTGAGCCAAACTGGTTAGGGCTATATATTCTTTAATACTCATCCAAGGATATGGTTATTGATTTTAGAGAGGAAGGGAGGGAGGAGGGAGGAGATAGGGAAAGAGACAAATATTGATCAGTTGCCTCTCATACATACCCCTACTGGGGATTGAACGTGCAACCTAGGTATGTGCTCTGACCAAGACTCGATCCTGCAACCTTTTTGGTGTATAGGATGATGCCCCAACCAGCTGAGCCACCCGGCTGGGGCTACCCTATGTTTTGAGGCGAGGTCAGGGAGGGTGTCCCCAATTTCCTTCCTGGGAACCTTACCTGAGCTTCGTGAAGCTGAATTGTGTTCTCTGGCTTTGTAGCAGGACACTGGAGGTCTGGTTTCCCACCTGAGACTCGGACAAGTTGGGCTTTAGTTTCTGATCTGTAACATGAAGGGCTTGGGGGCTCTGACTACTCTGTTTTGTAGTTTTATTATCTGTGTTATGATCTTGTCTTCTTAGGGTATTTTAAAACTTGAACATCTTAGTTCTTTTCTCTTTTAACATTTCATTGGTAGGTATTGAATGCAGACAAATGTCCATTTATTATTTTTCTTGTTTTACTGCGATGATGGTAGTTGTATGGCAAGGATTATGTTGTGGAAAAGAAACATGATTGTGATTTAAATATCTTTTCTTTTTATTTACTATCCACCCTGCTGGGTTTTCCTATATTCCTTCCTTACCTTGGATTTTCGATTGACTCCTCTCCGTCAAATGTCCCCAGCTTCTTGTTCAGAGTATAGCCTATAAAGCAACTTGCAAAATAAACTTCTAAATGAAGAGGAGGAATTATTTTAATAGTTTGGGTTTATGCCTTTAGTGGCCAGATCCTATCCCAAAGTCCCCCTTTTTTATTTCCTCATTGTTCTTCTGGCTTCAGGTTTATGACGAACCCATCCTACCTTGTGCTGTCCAGTGTGTGTGTTGACTGTTATACCTATTAATGTTATCTTGGAGCAGGTCATAGGCAGAAGCCTTTATTTTTGTTTTACCAGCAGTCTTGTATATTATAATAAAGAGTAGAGAATGGTGATGTTCTTGTAATAGATAAACATCTGCCTCTTTTATTAGATTGCTAAATCTTTAAGAAAAAGGACTGTGCTTTATTCTTTGTTTTCTAGTAGCCTCTACTCTGTCTTACTCTGTAAGGTATCTAATAAATAACCAATTCTATTGTGAATTCTAGAAGGCTTTGTAATCAGGGCATTTGATTATTTTCTACATCTCTGCTTCCTAGACATTCAATCATATTTTGACAAGCACATTGATCTCGTTCCACTGATTTATCTACTTAGCCGGGATACTTGAGAAAACACACACATACACAAAAACTGATTCTCTTTCAAAGGATCTTCTTTGAAATAGCATAAGGCAGTTTTCATGTGGGGATTAAAAAAAAGCATTTAAAAGTTGACCACCAGCAGAATTTTTTTGGACGCGATTGACAAAATGTTCTCTTTTCTCCTTTTTCCCATCTGGTACTGCCCTTCCCTTCGCTCTTTCAGTTCTGTTTACTCTTTTCTCCAATTTCTACAATCCCAATTACCTGTTTAACTTGCGGTTTTACTGTCATCTAAACTGCTAGGTGGTTTTGTAAATTGGATTTTTTAAAAGCCCCAAAGTATCTTCTCTACTGTTTGCTTTTTCTCTGTGGCTGTATGCTCCTTCAGCCATCTTTCTTTACTTTGGGCTTGTCCCTTCATTCTGTAGATTCTGCTGCATTTTCTTATTTACCACATTCTCATCTCTGTTGGAAAAGCCCCATTTCCCATTGCAGGACACAGGTGGGTCTCTGCTGTGTCACACCAGGCTCAGTGTCCCCCACGAGCCTAGCTCAGCTCGTACCTCCTCTGAAGTGGTGTCGCCTCCCTCGGGGTTTGTCACTTATTTGCAAGTGTCCACACTGCACTGTCAGTAGTTGACAGACACAGTAAACGAATACAGGTACCGAACCACATAGAAGCCCAGTAGAGGTGTAAGAACACGGAGAAATGCCAGATCTCGATGAGAATCACAGTGGGAGATTTAGCATCGCTCCTCCAGCTTGTCAAGCAATCAGGTAATGAAAATGTGGCTTCTAGGAAGCAGGGGTGTGTGGAGATCACATGGGAACAGTGAAACTTACTATTCCTTTTAATGCATTTTTATTGATTTTAGGGTGGTAAGGAGAGAGAGAGAGACATTGATGTGAGAGAGAAACATCAGTTGGTTGCCTTCTGTATGCACCCCAACCGGGAATTGAAGCTACAACCTGGGTATGTGCCTTGACCGGGAACTCAACCGGCGAATTTTTGGTACACGGCCAGAGCTACACTTATATTGATAATTGAACCTATTTAAATGCTATTCTGCAAAGGCTTCTTCTGCTGCTTTTTGGCTTAGAAGGCCATGCTGTCTTCTGATGTCTGTGAAAATACTCTTTTTTTTTTTTAATGACTTCATTTTTTACTGTGACTCGTTTAATCCATCTGGAATTAATTTTGATATGTGATGTGATTCTCATTCTGTTTCCAGATAGCAGTTAACCAATTAGTCCAGAGCCATTGGTTGAATAAAATTATATACTCACACACATATATATTTCTCCTCAGTGATTTGTAATGACACCTTTATATGTATGTGTATATATACACACACACATACAATTTCTAATGTACTCAGAAGATCTGATCGTTTAAATTGTGTTCTTAGCTTTATGAATTCCCTTTACCACTTACACAGTGTGCATCTTCTTTGACCAATTTTGCTGTTTTAAGTAATAGTTCTTCACTTTTTTTTTTTGCATATGAGATTTTATTAGTGATTACAAGCTGACTTCCCATTAATTATTAATTACATTTAACCTATGAATATAATTTTGTTTGGCTTACTCATGTCAAAACATTTTTAAATTTGTTACAACTATTTAAAAATCACTGGGTTTTTCAGCTCTTCCAGAAAAAATCAGAGGATGGCCTGTAGGCTGGGCCTACATTTCCATGAAGCAGAAATGTGCTGGAGCTGTGGTGGCTGCCTTCCCCTCCAGAGTAGACAGGCTTTCTGATTTGCCACTGCCCCACCCGCCTTAATGAGTTCCTCTTCCAGCTTGCTGTATTCATTATATTACCACCCAACCTATCTACTCTAATAAAAGAGTAATGTGGAAATTAACCATCTCCCCAAGATGCCTAAGCCATGCCCACCAGCCATGCTATGCTCACCAGCCAGTCAGAGTGGCTGCATGCAAATTAACCCAGCCAAGATGGAGGCCGGCAGCCAGGAGCCAGCAGCGGCTCAGGTGGGCCCTGCTGGGCCAGGTGCAGCACAGGCAGCGGGGGCGGCCAGGGAGGCAGCGGCGGAAGACAGGACCAGGGGGCATGGTGAGCCAGAGGCATCTGGGAGCCCCCAGCCGCTGGGACCAGGGGGCATGGCGAGCCAGTGGCATGGGGAGCCCCCAGCCACTGCCCCGGCTGGGCCTCGGGTGGGGCGGTGGCTGCAGACGACGGGATTAGGGGATGCGGCGAGCCAGAGGCATCGGGGAGCCCCCAGCTGCTGGGACCAAGGGCAGGCGAACCAGAGGCATCAGGGACCCCACAGCTGCCCTTGGCCGGGGTGGTGGCTGAGGATGAGGGGAAGAGGTGGCGTGAGCCATTGGGGACCCAGCAGGCGGTGCCCAGCAGGGCCTGCTTGCCCATCCCCGTGGTGTGGAGCAGACAGGCCCAGCAGAGAACAGAGAACCACGTGGAGTGGGCCCAAGCCATCAGTAGCACATCTCCTGAGGGTGCCCGAATTGGATAGAGTGCAGGTCCAGCTGAAGGACCTCCCTGCCTGCCCTCCCCCTCCCCCAACTACCCGTGCACGAATTTTGTGTACTGGGCCCCTAGTATTATTATATTAGTGAGTTTGCAATGCAGTTTTATAAAAAGCTTTCATTTGTATTTAATTTGATCCTTAATAGAGCCTTTTGTCTTATGTTGCTCGATTATCTATATATCTAATATGCAAATTGTTCCTTTGGGAGTTTGACCAGGACTCTAGGAGTTTGCTCGCTTGCTATGATGTGTGCTGACCACCAGGGGGTGGCGCAGAATGTAGGAAGGCCTTGGCAGACAGACAGAAGGTCCCGATCGGCCCTGATTGCCCAGCCAGGCCTAGGGACCCTACCTGTGCACAAATTTCATGCACTGGGCCATTAGTGTATTATATATGTATAATCCATCCATATATGTATGCATATCCTATATTGCAGTGTTAAATAAATATTCATATTATTTCAGCACAAAAAGTTATATGAGCACAAAGAAACAATAATACTCTAAAGGGCATTGAGAACAGATGCAGGAAGAAATAATTATGTAAGTCTTATGACTCAAAAACAAAAACACAGCAGCTCTGTGTGAATGAATGTATTTCCATTCTCAGTGGAGGGTGTAATGTTGTTTCTTGGCTAAATTCTTTCTTCACAGAGCCTTAATTAATATCACCCTTTCCTTTCATTCCAAACTTGACCCACGTGTTAATTTCCACCCTCCACTGTTGCTGAGTGTGCTGGGTGTTTTGATGCTGATTTTAGCATCATTTCTTCTTTTGTCCCATGCTGTGATTCAGAAGAAATCATGAGTAGAAATGTTTTCCACATTCCTGGTCAAAAGTAATCGGCAAAGGCAGTGAACCTTTTTTACTGGGTGTCCTTGCATTGCAGTAATCTTGTTGTAAGTGCAGCTGCATGGCTTCCATTCTTGTTCTCTTTAAACTATGCAGACGTGCTCGGAGAATGCTGGGACTCCGGGCAGTTAGAGTCCTAAGTGGCCATGACTAGAACTTGAGTCTCCTGATACCTAATCCAGTGTGCCCTGTACAATATTCATTGGTTGCTTCTTGTATGTGTCCTGACTGGGAATCGCACCTGTAACCTTGCCATACTGGGACAGCTCTCTGGCCAACTGAGCTACCTGGCCAGGGCTATATCAGCTTTTTAAAATAGTGTAGATTTTGAAGTAATGGCCGCATGTTTGCTTTACTTTATTTTTCTGTTACTACAGTAGTTGAGGAAGAGTATAATCATAAAAAGCAGAAGACAGAGTAACCATATATTCATGCCTTAAACTTAAGAAAAAAATGGTTGTACATTAATCCTAGGGCATAAAGAAAAAGTGCTCCTATTTCAACAAAAGTTTATTCGTACACATGGGTACATCATAGGATATGGAACGTTAGAATTGGATCTATGAGTGAGCTAGTGCAAAAAGTACTTCCTGATGTTCTTAAGAAGAAAACCAAGGTGTTAAACTGTGTGTGTGAACTTGCACAGCTAGTTTGTAATAAACTTCAGTTCCTGAGTCTGTCTCTTATCCTTCAGGTGAGCTGGCAGCTCCTGACCTAGGGTCCCACAGGAGCAGTTTGTGGTCCCCACGTAGTGAAAGAAATAATGATCCATGCGAAGGGATAGACTGTATGTGCTTTATTCAGGCTCCTTGCCTAATCCGAGAAAGATCATACCAGAAGGGGCTGGATGGTTCATTATTTTTGCTTTGGAAAGGGGAAGTTGGAAAACAAGGAAGAGAATGTTCCTTTCCAGGAGGCATTGGAGAGTCCGGGGGAGCTTGCAGTTAATGGAAACATTTTGACAGCATGAGGACTCTCATTGGTGCTCAGAAATATTTATTAAAAAATCTGCTTAAGTTGGCAAGCAGTGTGAGGGGAGATAGTTTTCTTCTGTGATTAAAATGTTGGTCACTTGTTTTCTCAAAGAGCTTCTATAGCAAAAGAAAGCAAATGCTAGTTCTAGGCAGTATCTGAGAGATGTCTGTAACTTTAACCACAGAGTCTCAGTATTATTTTAGGCCCTTCAGATAGTGTTCTAAAACTCACTGCTGGGGATGGGAAAATTGATGCCATTTCTGGTTAGAGGATCTTATTGTTATATCCATACTGGAGATAATTAGGGAGAACTTGTCCTAAGATTTGCCCCTTTACCCCCCCCCCAATGTGATTATTATTGTTATTAATATAGAGAAAAAACTCAGTTTTAAGTGAATTCCATTTCTGTGCCAAAATCGATATCAAGTTTGCTTTTTTAAAAAAAATATTTTTATTGATTTCAGAGAGGCAGGGAGAGTGAGGGAGAGAGAGGTAGAAACATAAATGATAATAGAGAATCATTGATTGGCTACTTCCTGCACGCCCCCTACTGGGGATGGAGCCTGCAACCCTGGCATGTGCCCTCACCAGGAATGGAACTGTGACCACCTGGTTCATGGGTCGACACTCAGCCACTGAGCCACATGGGCCGGATGCAAGTTAGCTTCTTTTACATTTTTAAAAAATACAGAATAAGCGACACGGCATTAATTCTAAACACTGATAAGTATGAAGAGTTGGAAAATAACAAGGTTGGAATAAAGCCCATTCAAGGGAAAAAAATAAAGAAAGGAAAGAAAAGTGACTCTTCAGTTCTAATGCTGTCTTGTTGGTGAATAATCTGTGGCCTGAGTACAGATAGATTTTTCAGATAACTACATCTCAGTGGCACTTCTTTTATTTTCAGATTATTTTTTATATTTTGAACTTCCCAGTGAATTTACTATGTGTATGCATTTTCTTTCCCTATGTTTAACCATAGTTGTCTGTGTTTTTCTGATTTGTAGGAAGAAAAAAAGAAGTTTGACAAAGAGACAGAGAAGAACTATAGCCTAATTGATAAACATTTGAATTTATCAGCAAAAAAGAAAGACTCACATTTACAAGAGGTATTGTTTTTATTTTTTCTATTCATTCATTTCTAAAATTAAATAAGCATTACATGTTTTTTTAAAAAATTTTAATCAGTTTATTGGGGGTGACATTGATTAATAGTTATATGGGTTTCAAGTGTATAATTCTATAATACATCACCTGTATATTGCATTGTGTGTTCAGTACCCAGTCAAGCCTCCTTCCATCACCATATATTATTTATATATCTTTTTTTAAAGGGTGTTTTTATTTTAAAAACTTTAAAAAT
Organism: Murina feae; assembly: GCA_004026665.1. Classification (NCBI taxonomy): domain Eukaryota; kingdom Metazoa; phylum Chordata; class Mammalia; order Chiroptera; family Vespertilionidae; genus Murina; species Murina feae. Next base: position 14,116 of record PVJC01033690.1, read on the forward strand.
AATTTTTTAATTGATTCTAGAGAGAGAATGAAGGAGCAGGAAGAGAGAGAGAGAGAGAGAGAGAGAGGGAAAGAGAGAGAGAGAGAGAAAGAGAGAGAGAGAAACATCCATGTGCGGGAAAGGTAGACGGGCTGCCTCCTGTACGCCCCCTACTGGGGAATTGGTCAATCTTTTGGTGCATGTAACTTAAAAACTTTCCATGTAGGATATTAGAGATGGAAAAAATGAACATGTGCTTACCTGAATGAAGGAAAAAGAGTTCTTGTGGAACAAGACACAGAGGAACTAATACATCTTACAGTGATCAATTCATTGTGGATTCGTAGTAACACAAGCTTTGGTTCTCTGTATATATTCACAGGAACAGTTTTAAGGCGCAGTACTGAAGAACAATTATGTTATTTTCAGGAACTGAGTCATTAAATGGCTTTAAAGATTTCTTGAAGAAATGAATTAAATTTAACAAGCTCACAGGCCATTTTGCTCTTATGTGAAGGCAGCATTAATCTTATTTAATGCTGAAGATGCAAGAGGTTCCATTTCATTAGATAGAGAACATCTGTTTTCCTTTTGTTAATAGACTCATTGTTTTTTTTGTTTTTGGGGGGAGTTGTACATAAGGAGAAAGGAATTTGTATCTTATCTCTCATTTTCTCTTTCTCTTTTCTATCTTTCTGGCCACCTTTTTCTCTCTCACACACACTTGAATGCAAACTCAATGGTTTTCATTTGAACGTATGCTTTCCTTAAAAATCATGCTGTGTGCAGCTGTAAGGCTCTTGACTCATCCTACAAAAGTGTGATTTTTTTCCCCATTTGTTCATTTTTAAACACATAAGGAATCCTGACATAATTTACCACTACAATATACACTCACTAAAGTAGCATAAAAAAGACACTAGCAACATTAACTCCAGTTCAAACCTGGGTTATTTGTAAACAGCAGAATGTAGTTGCAAATTGTGTGTGTTCATTTTGACCTTACCCACATGTCACGCTTCCTTTTGTCCCTTTAGTACTTTTGACTGACATTTGGATGGCATTTGACAGTTTGGAAAAGAGAAAGGAACTTTCATCTCACTTAATCCGAACGACAATACTGTATTAGGCAGGTGGGGCTCCCCTCATTCTCTACTTGGTTCCATATTCTATAGAAAACCACACCCCCTACCCTCTGCCAACTTGGAAGTGACAGCTGTTGTTTTTATAGGTTCTCTTTACGCTGCCTCTCTTCTCCCCTTATCTCTGTTTTCAGGCATCCTAAAGGAATTTTCATGCCCTGAGTTAATTTCCACTTCCACTTCACTATCAAATTAGGCATCTCATTCTAAACATTGCTTAGACAGAATCTTTAGAGTCATACTTGGCCTTCTCCCTACATCCACACCAGCCTGCCGCCTCTGTCTTCTTTAGTTGCAGAATATACTCAGAATCACCTTGGCCCGGCTGCTGGCATCCCTCAGCAGATTTCTGCAAAAGCCTCTTAATTGGTCCTCCTGATTCCACCCATGTATTCCTGCAGTTTATTTTATATAGGACAAGCTGAGTGAACATTCATACAGTTCCTCTTCTCCAAACCTTCCCACAGTCCCCTCCCACCCCGCCCGTGCTCACACCCACGTGACTGCCAGGCTCTGGCTGGCCTGGGACAGGTGGATTCTGTGCACAGGGGCTTTGCATGTGGTCTTCTTACTGATTAGTATGTTCCTAACCCAGATCCACAGGCCTCACTCCTGCAAATACTTTTTCAAATACTCTCCATTCATTAAGAGTTTTCCTACAATTAATTTGCTGGAGTGGCTCACAGAACTCGGAATCATTTACTCAAGTTTACCATTTTATCATAAAGGATAATGTAAAGGATGCAGATGAACAGCCAGATCAAGGCATGCGTAGGCGAGATCTGGAAGGGGGTCCCAAGTGCAGAAATTGCTGTCCCCTGAGACTGGGGTGTGCCACTCTCCAGGCACCTGGATACTTTCACCAACATGGGAGCTCATCAGTTCTTTACGAGTTTTATGGAGCTTCATCTATAATGTCCTCCCCCCCCCCATCCTCTTTCTTTTCCCAGAGGTGGTGTCAGCCCTCTGATCACTGGGTCTTCCCATCACGGTCAAGAGGCCCCAGCTCATCCCCTCATTAGCATAATCTCTGGGATGCTCTCAAGGGGCTGCTAGGTATGGTCAAAGACACTCCTGTCACTCAGGAAATTTCATGGATTTTAGGAGCGTTGTATGAGGAATCTGAGATACAGACCCAATATAGTTATTATTGCACCACAGATAGAGATGGCCTTTTAGACTTGAGTCAGGCAAAGGAGGGTGCTGTGAGGTATACGTGGATGTCCATGGCATTGTTGTACATTATGGGCTACTGACAATATCAGGGATACTGGTGACTTAATCATGGTCTAATGTTCTGATTATTCATTCATTTGATTCATTAATTTGATTAATGAATAATCCAAACATTAGGGGGGCATGGATAGCATTTGACTGGCAATGCTAGGATGATTCCAGTATCATGAACAGCCAGGAGACAGAATCAGCAAAAACAAAAAAAACAAAGTTGGTAAATCCGACCCTGGTGTAATTTTTTGAAGGACATTTTCCAGTAACAGTAACATGAATAGTATCAGTATTCATAGCTTCTCATATCTTTATTTGGTTAAACACTCAACAAAATGACATAGTTTTTGCTGGGAGTTGTGCCTGTTAACTGCTGGTGATGGCTGTAGCAAACTCTAGTTTAATTAGAGGTATAAAAATATCATGATTCTGATGAGTGTTAGGTCGAAATTCTCATTTGGGCTTAGTAACACTTTTTATATTTTAACATTATTTTGCTTAAAAATCATTTGATAGGAAAAAAAATTATATGTCAATTTTTTCACCTCAAAATTAAAAAAAACATTGTTAGGGTAAAAGAGAAAAAAATTGAAATTTATGATTTTTACTATTTTCAAGTGTACAATTCAGTGGCGTGAAGTTTATTCACATAGTTAGGCAACCATCACCGTCCATGTTCAGAACTTTTTGATCTTCCCAAATTAACAGTCTGCACTCTTTCCGTAATAACTCCCCATTCTCTCCACCCCCAAGGCCCTGGCAAGCTCCATTCTATTTTCTCTATCATCTCCTTTTTAAAAAAATATGTTTTTACTGATTTTTAGGGAGAGAGGAAGGGAGAAGGATAGATGGAAACATCGATAAGAAAGAAACATCATCGATCGGCCGCCTCCTGCACGCCCCCACTGGGGATAAAGCCTGCAGCCCAGGCATGTGCCCTGACTGAATGGGGACCTGTTGGTTCCCTGGGTGCTCAACCACTGAGCCACACTGGCTGGGCTCTGTCTCTAATTGGTCTGTCTTAGGTACTCATGAGTACATGATTTGCATATCTTTTTGGAAAATGTCCGGATGAATAATTTTAAAGGTATAATGAGCCAGGTTCGGGGCTATACTACAGGATGGCTTGTAAGAATGGTTCCGGAATTCTTTCTCTGCTGTTCCTCCGTGGAACTGTGCTCCTCTCCCAGCTCCTTTTTGCTTAGACTGAATACTCTGGAACCTTCCTTTTTAAGAGGAGTGTCCTGACCGTCTGGCGCCCGGCCACTCCCTGGGGACGAGGCACTGAGGATTCGGGAGCAGGACTTACTAGGCATGGGCTTCCAAGTCCTGACCCATTTGAGAGCCGGCTCTTGAGATGGTGGCCTGAGTGCCACTTCCTCACCTGCTGCCCTCCCTCCTGGGTGCTGAGGTGACTGGCGTTTCCCCACCCTCTTTCCCTGGCTCACCTCAGACTTCTGTGTGTGTGGTTTAGCCTTGGGTGTCAGTTGTTTGGGTTTTTCATGAAGACCCTTACTGTTTCATCTTCAGTCCTTTGGGGTCAACCTCAGTACATAGACCAGGGTCGGGAACTGTTTCTGCAGAGTTAGCTAGTCAATATTTTAGACTTTTGTAGACCATGTGGTCCCTGTTGCATCCTACTCAGTTTGGCTGTTGTAGCAGGGAAGTAGCCATCAGTGGTACATAAAGGAAGAGCCATAACTCGGTTTCAGTATAGCTTCATTTAGAAAAAGCAGGCAGCGGGCCGTATGTGGCCTGTGGGCCATCGTTTTGCTGACTTGTGATCAAGAGTTTCACTCCTCGCTGTCTCTGATTTGACCAGCCTCAATGATTTTAATGTAGGCAGACGTCCAAGTGGAGCAAAACCGGCAGCACTTCTATGAACTCTCTCTCGAATATGTATGTAAGCTGCAGGAAATCCAAGAAAGAAAGAAGTTTGAATTCGTGGAACCTGTGAGTATTGTAGCTGGTTGTTCTGCTGGATTTTTGTTTTAGCTTTCATTTATGGTTTCTAGAGACGGTAGTGGACACTTATAAAGGAAGGCACCATAAACTGTAAAGGGTGGACACACAGCCCTGAAGGCACGGAATGAATCACCCACACATCAGTCCGTGGTTTAGCCTCACCTGCGCAGCAACATGTGATGGGTGTCATTTCCTTTGCTGTGTGGTCTCCAGGACTCTGCCATGAGGTGCAGGTTCACCTTCTATGAACATCCCTGTGAAAGACGGTATGGAATGCAGTGAGAGGGATAATACTCACTCTACTCAAGTTTGTTTCTAAAGCAAGTGCACCTGTCCATACTTGGATACTTTAAACAATTATTGATAACAGATTATTTCTAATACAAGTCCCAATGCTAATGCCAACCTAAGTTAAGAACCAGTGTGTGGAACGTTTGAAACTATTTTGTGAGTTATTCTGAGATTCCTTTATACTTAGGTTAGAAACACATGATTTTTGTTTGTACTTATATAGATAATAGAGGCCTGGTGCACGAAATTTGTGCAAGAGTAGGCCTTCCTTCCCCCAGCTGCAGGCACTGGCTTCTGTCTGGCAGCTGGGATCTGGGCTCTCTCCGGCCACCGGCAAGCACCCGGGACCTGGGCTTCCCTCGCTGCCTGGCTTCATCTGGAAGGTCGCCCAGAAGGATGTCTGGCCTAATTAGCATATTACACTTTTATTATTATAGATATTCTAATAGCTTCAGTTCTGTATATATTAAAGGTTATGCACATACATGAATATATTTATTTTTCTGAATAAAATGTAAACTATTTCATACTGTGGGTTTTAGCAAAAAAAAA
>PVJC01033691.1:0-19230 GCA_004026665.1 Murina feae
GAGGACTGCTCCGAGCCTCAGATGTGGCTGGGGGCAGGTCCCCAGTGGTGACACACACACACACAAAAGGCGCCTGGCAGACTGGGGCCATCATAGGACATCCACTGAGGGGTCCCAGACTGTGAGAGGGCACAGGCCGGGCTGAGGGACTCCCTCCACCCCGAGTGCACAAATTTTTGTGCACCGGGCCCCTAGTCCTTTAATAAACTGGCAAATGTTAATGTTTCCCTCAGCCCTGTGAGCTATTCTAGCAAACAATCAAATTCAAGGGGGAAGCTGTATTAGGAAGTTCTGACTTGTAACCAAGTAGGACAAAAGTTGTGATAACCCTGGGGACCTATTACTTTTGATAAGCATTTGAAGTGGGGTGGCAGTTTTAAGGGACTGACCCCTTAACCAGAGGGATCTGATGCCATCTCAGGGTAGAGTCAGATTGAGTTAAATTGTAGCACACCCAGCTGGTGCTGCAGAATTGCTTCCCCTGTCACACACACACACATTTAGTGACTATAGTGTCAGAAATGAAGTGTTCTGTATGAAAGTATAGGAGAAAGACACAAGCGAATTGGAGATCTTTTCAATGCAGTTACCAACACTTGAGCCATTTCACATCTACTGAGTACATATGGTGAGCAAAGGACTTTAGTAGGGCATTAGTAGTTAGTTTGCACAGAAGTTACCAAGATGAAACGTCCATAGACACTGTTCTTAGGAGAACTAAGTAACTATCACACAAGGTCAGACAGGAATGGTATTATAGAGGTGAGAGAAGATCAAATAGATTCCTAAGTCAGGCCAGTAAGGCGGTGACACTGGAAGACCCGGGAGGACAGGGCCTGATGGGGAGTAAGGGGAAAAGGAGAGGGGGCCTCCTCCCAAGGGCAGACCCTTGCCCTCTTGCCTGCATGGCTGCAGTGGCAGAGGTAACATCTCTGATACACCTCGACCTTACAGGATTCTCAGATGAAATGCAGTGTTTCAAATACACACCCTAGGTTTTACTGCTCTAGGAGAAAGAAAAACGAAACCTCAGCAGTCTTTTCATCCCAGGAAGCAAATTATAGCAATCTTAGAAAAGTGTGAAATTTCTCATTGTACATATTAACAGTAAAATTCATTCTCTTCTACTGTTGACATTGTCACTAGCTTAAAGGAAAAAAAAAAACACCCCCCACACACCCCCAGATGTAACAGTATCATGCAGTTTACAGTTGCTGAATCAACTGCCCTAGAAACCACAACTGTTTCCTTTGGAAAGTTCAGACTTTCATACAGTGTGAGGAACCACAACCAAGTATAGTAGCGAAAGACAAAAATGAGTTGCAAAGTAGCCACCTATGTGAAAGTTCATACCATGCTATTAAATTTTTTAAAAATGTTTATAGCAGCTTAGAAATTGTTTAAAAAATTAAAATACATTATTATCTGACCCAGAAATTCTACTTCCGAAAATGAAAACTGGTAAAGTGTTCAAACTATAAACATAATGATGAACCCAAACTGCCGATGGTAGCCAAACTTAAAAACCACCTAAATGTCTGTAATACGGAGCCAAAGACATCATGTCACATCCAAATAACTGAAATTAAGCAAGGTGACACAGCTTTCCTTTTACTGACGTGGAAAGATACTGCAGAGGAAAAAAGGCAGGTCACACAATACAGGTATGGTATGACTTAACATGCATAAAATTATGAGCTTGTAAGGGAACTCGGTGCGCATATATTAAAAGGTCAGAATCTGGTTACTAAATCTTACTGTGGTTATAGATAGGTGATATAATTTTAGATGAGTTATACTATTTTGTACTTTCTGTATTCTGTAACACAATTTTTCCTGTAACTAGAAAAACAAAGTTGTTTTCAATTAAAATATACAAATAACAATACTAAACATATTTTCTAAAAGAACCCAATTATTGTCAACACACTGACATATACATTTTATTTTGGGAATATTTAATTATGATGAAAAATATATGATTACTTAGGAGACATTTGGCAACAAGTTTGCTTCACTGTTTCTCCTTGCTATTGCTTCTAGCTCATCAAATGCTCTGTGTTCACTAGAAAAGTTCAAACACCAAAAATTCCAAGAGGACAGATTTTAGTATTTACTTCCCTGCACTCAAACGCAACTTCCTAGCAGTCACAGTGGATAGGTAGGGGTTGGAGGAACCACAACAGAAAACTGTGCCCATTACACTCTCCAACTCCTCCTAAAACAAGAGCCACTACCAAAACACCCAAAACTATTCAGAACCACAACTGAAGGGCAGATAATACTGTGGGTTCTCTCAAATGACAGCATTTGCTCTCTCCTGCAAGGTCTCTCAGGCAACCGCACCTGGGAATCCCACAACTTGCATCCCAATCTGAGCTCCATCACTGAGTAGCAGTTATCTAAACTGGTATAGCATTTACTATACGAGTTTATAATTCTGGAAAATTATAAATATGCCCGTAGTTAGCTTAGGACAAATGACCTTCTGGTATTGGAAACTGATAACCCAAGAAGAGTTAAAGTGAACTCCATGAAAAAAGCCACAAATTAAATATTAAAGTAAAAGCTCCATTCTAAGAAGGCCCAGAAAAGGCTCGCCAATAGACAGTAAGACACTGTGATGAGTGACAGTGCACTAAAGCGACGCCAATGCAGAAGTATATAGAGTTGGAGAGAAACAGAAAGCAGACCTGAAATGGGAAGGAGAAAGCTGCTATTAGGGGACAGCACTTTGTCAGAGGTCAGCTCAGAGGCATCATGCAGCTCTCCTGTTGTTTAAAGATTAACTACAGATCAAAGGCCACCCCCAATTTTAGGATTTTTTAAAATCTCGGAGGCAGGTGGGCAAAAACTTACCTTGAAAGGGTGTCTTGCTGGGCTCTTCCCAGAACACAGTGAAAAGAAGGGATGAACCTTGTCCAGAGAACTTTGCCCCATAGGCATCTGAGATGGGATTAAAAGCTACAACCTTCTTGTTTTGGGAAGTTCACAAAGACTGCCTTGTGTACCGGTAATCTTAACTCGCAGAACCCGACAATGTAAATCTGAGGCTAACTGGGCCGGTGGCAACAAATGTTCCAGTTATTTCCCCAAGGGCAGAGGACAAAAGGAGATGTGTCATTATTTAAAGCAAAGAATAAAATAAAAATTCCTAATGACTCTGAACACTTAGGAAAGGAATAAATAAAAAGCTGTGCCAGCTGCATCTAAATGTAGACACTGCACGTAGCATTCGGACAGTTTCAAAAACAAAGCATGGCAGTAAGTAAACACGGCCCAGGACCTAGAAAAACCCACTGTCTGCTAACAATATATAAAAAACTATGTTGGAAATCAAATCCAAAGCAGTAGCTCCACTTTTAAGCGACTGCTCCTGTTCATGGGTGTGTGAAACTGTCACAGAAGGTGCTTAGTGAGTCAGATGGGGGAATGATTGCATACCTTGCTTCCATAGCTTTTTTCTTTTAAAAATTGCATTTTCCTGATTATATTAATACTAGGGGCCTGGTGCACAAAAATTTGTGCACTCAGGGGGTTCCTCAGTCTGGCCTATGTCCTCTCGCAGTCTGGGACCCCTCGGGGGATGGCCACCTGCTGGCGTGCCTGGCCAGCCTGGGTGAGGGGCTGAGGGCCGTTTTCAGACTGCCCACAGTCCCTTCAGGGTTCAGGTCCCTACTGGGTGCCTGGGCAGCCTGGGTGAGGGGCTGAGGGCCATTTTCAGGCTGCCCACAGCTCCCATTGAACCAACGTCCCAGCGAGGCTGGCTGGAATCAGGTTTTTGGGGTTTATTTATCTTCTATAATTGAAATTTTGTTGCCTTGAGCAGAGTCCTAGTCAGGCAACAAAGCCTTCTGTTTGCTTCAGCTCTGTGGCTTCTATAATTTAAACATTGTTGCCTTGAGCAGAGGCCCGGCCGGCCTAGGCAGGCAGTTTCAACTCCATTGCTGGTGCAATGGAAGCCTCCTGTTTGCTCTAGCTCCGTGGCTGCCAGCCCTCATCTTGGCTGGGTTAATTTGCATACAGATGATCTGATTGGCTGGTGGGCGTGGCTTGCTGGTGGGCATGGCTTAGGTGTCTTGGAATGATGGTTAATTTGCATATTAATCTTTTATTATATTAGATATGCTCTTGTAGAGTATTTGCAAGACATAAAAAAGTATAAAAATATAATAAAAATCACCTGTAGTTCCTGTCCAGAAATAATCACTTTTTATATTTTTGGTACATTTCCCTTCACATGTGTTTATGTACATTTACAACAAATTATGATCCCAGTGTACATACGGCTTGGGAGACAGCTTTTAAAACATTATATTCTAATCAACATCCTGTGCCATTAAATATTCTTATTCAATACCATATTTAGTGATTACTATATAGATGTTCTACAACTTATTAAACAATTTCCCTGTTAGGCTATTTAAGTTGCTTTTAAGATTTTGCTACAATACATCATAATCCTATCTAATAAAAGGGTAATATGCAAATTAGGCATCACTCCATCACAAAGATGGCCACCCTCTTGGCCACAAGATGGTGATGTTCATAGCCACAAGATGGCAGCGCCCAGTCCGGCTCAGCCCCGCTACTGAAGTGGTCAGGCCTGTTAGCCAGGCAGGTGGTGGGGGAGGCTGGGGGCCTGAGGGGCAGAACAGGTGATCAGCGGGGCAGGGGCAGAGCCAGTGATCGGAGGGGTATGAGGGAGCCCTACTCAGGCATAAGGCCTGGGCCAGAGGCCTCAAGTCTGAGCAGGGGCAAGGCTGGAGATCGCAGGGGTCTGGGGGTCCCCTGCCCCGTCCTGCAGCCTTGGACAGAGGCTGCCAGTGGGGCAAGGGCAGAGCTGGCGATGACAGGGGGCAGGATCAGAGCTGGTGATCACAGAGGCCTGGGCTCTGTAAAGCTGGTGATTGGAGGGGCTTGGGGGTCTTCTAACCAGGCCTGTAGCCTCAGGCAGAGACTGCAGGACTGGGCAGGGAAGAGCCAGTGATCACAGGGGTCTGGGGGTCCCCTACCCAGGCCTGCAGCCTTGGCCAGAGGTTACAGGCCTGGGCAGGGGTGGAGCTGGGATTGGAGGGGCAGGGGTGGAGCCGGTGATCAGAGTGAACTACAGAGGAAACACCTTTTCTGGCTGCTCATTGGCTAAGCTCCCTGTATGCCACTGGTAATATTCTTAGTAACTTGGGTAATAAGAATCCAAAAAGGCAATCTAGGGTTTTTCCACCACACTCCTGAAGAAAAAAATGAAGGTCCACTGTTGGAGGGCTAAGAAATGTCATATCCTGCCCTAGGTGGTTTGGCTCAGTGCATAATGCCTCAGCCTGCTGACTGCAGGGTCTGGGTTCAATTCTGACCAAGGGCATGTACCTAGGTTGCAGGCTCCTCCCTGACTGGGGCCCAAGTCAGAGCATATGCAGGAGGCAACCAATCAAAGTGTTCTTCTCACTTTGATGTTTCTCTCTGTTTTTCCATTCTCTTCCACATTCTCTAAAAATCAATGGAAACATAACCTCAGGTGAGGATAAAAAAAAAAAAGAAAGAAATGTCATATCCTATGAAAGACACATCTTGAAAATGACTAAAGAAAGTTGTCATTTCTTCATTGTGAAGGGACTGGAGTCTGTGTTGATGAAAATACCTTGGTGGCTGCGGTGACTGGTAGTGGCTGCAGCAGTGGGGTGATGGGGCTGGTGGCTTCCCCTGATTAGCCTGGTCACCTCCCACAAAGGGAGGCCAGACTGTGGCTTAGGCCCGCTCCCCAAGAGGAGCAGGGAGTGGGTCTAAGCCATCAGTAGGATACCCCCTGAGTGCTCCCAATATGTCAGAGGGGGCAGGCTGGGCTGAGGAACCCTCCTCCCCCAGTGCACAAATTTTGTGCACCGGGCCCCTAGTGCTATAATAAATATACATACATAAACTTTCTCCCTATCTCTCTGATTACTTCTTTAGGATCAATGTCTGGTATAATCACTAGGAATTAATTTCTTAAGGTTCTAGATTCACAATGATGAAGTTATTTCCAAAAAGGTTTTACTACTGTGTGTGTGTGTGTGTGTGTGTGTATATATATATATATATGTATATATATTTTCTACTAGCAGAGCCCCCCATATTGTAACCAACAAATTATATTATACTAAACTACTATTTTCTAAACAAGATACAGTACATCTGGAATATGAGATAAATGATTAACAAGAAAAAAATTAAAGACCTAGAAACCATAAAATGTGTGCAACAGAGCGAAGGTATTCTAATAATCTTTTCTTTTTAAAATGAACTTTTTCTGTGGTTATGGGGAACTACTGAATTCACCTCAAGTGTGTTGGATATCTACCATAAACAATACACAGGCCTGCTGAAGAGGAATCACACAGATTAAAAGAAATATCATTAGAGAAGATTCCAAGTGCAGTGAGCCAAGTGACAAACAGTTCCCAATGAGTCGGGAGATAAGGGTGCTGGGTTGTTAGAGAAGGCCTTGTGGATGGGGGAGTCAAGAGTTCTCCTCTTTTCTCGATTTAACTAGAGGCCCAGTGTATGAATTCGTGTAAGGGTGGGGTCCAGCCAGCCCGCCCAATCAGGGCCAATCAATTTGGCCGGGCCGGCCAAGGGGAGGGGACACAGGAGGTTGGCGGGCTGGCCTTGCCCCCGATTGGGGTGGGGGCAACCAGGGGCTGGCCACCCCCGCCCCCTGGTTGAACTCCAGGTTGAGGGGTAATTTATATATTAGCCTTTTATTATATAGGATGTCAGCATGAAGAGTCCAAAAGGGAACAGTGTAACAAGAATAATCAGGGTTTTAGTGAAGTACAGAATCAACAGCTGGCTGGAATAGGCAAATAATGAAAAGAAGTTTGAAAAACACTGAGTAAGATCACTCAAAGGAAGGCACTGGAATGCTTGGCTAAAGAGTAAGAGTTCAATTTACTACTACCACAAACAGTTTTTCACATCATTTTCTACGTCTGATTGGGAAACATTTTAAATTTAGCATATAAAGGTGCTTTCATTTCAGCAGCGTGCCATTTTTGCTGTTTGGCAGTATCTGCACAACTGGGTAAATATTTTTACACATTTCATGAGTAGAGAGAGAAAAGGGAAAATAAGAGCATAAAAAATAAAGGACTCCAATTAATTGATGGCAAGCATCAAGCAAGCCCCAAATGGGATGCTTTTGGCCTCATTTGAATGTTCACGGGCCAATGCTATCTTCAATTGCCTACAAAACTGCTGGAAATATGTCACCAGAGACTGGGAAGAAGACATCCCATATTACATCAAGTCTTTTGGGGACTTACGGTCACTGGATTTTGGCACAGCAGTGCTGTCTCCCAGGTTGATCCAAAGCTACCTGTGTTTGAATCCTGGCTCTACCACTTACTATATATCCTCGAATGTCAATATGACCATTACATGCTCATTGTTTTCTTTGAAGTGAAAATAGGAAGTCAAATCACAAAATTGTACGTTACTGATATTCATTAAGGGTATTAGTTGTTTTATTTTTCTACTTCACTGTTAAAACACTTCAGATTTTAATGTTAAAAAATTAACATTGTGATACCCAGAAGAAAAAAAAAATCTACTACCCCTAACATTTTGAGCCTAGTAGAGAATGTGGCTTTATTAATATTTCTGATAAAAAGGTGAAAATTTAATGGGAAGCAAATTTGGAAAGAGGCAGAAAATATATACTGAAAATCTTTCAGTGGTAACATTGGGGCGTCTCTGCAAGTGCTGTCTCCCCACCTCCTCACTCCACTTCCTCCAGTAAGTGCCCAGATAACTCCAGCATATCTTTTAGGTCAGAGCTCAAACATTACTTCAACTGGGAATCTCCCCAGGAACTCTCTAAGATTTTTGGTTCCACAGCACTGCCCTATGAGGATTACAGCTGTATTTGTTTGAAGTACACCCCCCCCCCCCACTCATCAGTTAAGACCCTCTGCATCTGTGAACAACTGGCTTGTCAGCTGGACTCCTCCTTTGGCTCTAAGTTTCAGAATGTGCACAAATGTTGGAAGACATCAATTCCATACAATGACAGTACTGTTTAAAACAGCCTTAAGGGATAAAAAATACATTTTTAGAAGCCTACCAAGAAGTCTCCCAGCAAATATCTCAATCTGCATGTTTTACTTTAAACGTATTCACATCCTAAAGCCATGCAATATTCCCTTAAATATAAAATCCAGTGTATCACTGTCTCAAAAATAATTCTGAACAATTTTAGTACTTTGAGTATATATTTGTTTTTGGAGCAAGAGTGAGGTGTTTGGTTCATGGAAGTATCTGTAATGGTGCTGTTTGAGTTCCTGGAGAAATCGGAGACAAAAAATATATGAGGGCTGCAACCTAAATGATAAGGGGCACACACAGAGGACCCAGCTTGCTCACTATGCTGTACCTTAGGACCTAGCACAGTGTGAGGCACAAATTATGAGTATGTGGAATGAAGGGCTGAAAGGCTGATTTTATGATAAAAATTGCATGTTTTTCAAGCATTACTTTTTTCTGTTGGGGTTCTAATGAACACTAAGGATTTTTCTCCCAGAAAAAAAATGCACAAAAATAAGATTTTACATATAATTTTAGCATCATGGATCCCAGGATTAAAAGTCCTGCACCAGACTAGTGAATTCATGCTATTGAAAAAAATTTTAGAGACAGGACAGGCAGTTAGGGAATAAGAGGGGTCCATGGGAGAGAAATGCATAGGTGAGTTGTTGGTGCTGCCAAAATGCTTATCTTACTTTTACAGAGGATAGAGAAATGTGACAAGATAAGGGGAAGGCACACATCCACAGGGGATAGAAAAATGTCACAAGGTAAGGGAAGAGGGAAACATACTTTCACAGGGGATAGAGAAATATTACAAGATAAGGGAAAGAGGAAAAGGGGAACACAGATGGGCTTTGAACTTTGGAACTGATACCCTGCAAGAGTGACCAATTAGGAAAGCATGGATCATAAAATGGGAAAGGGGTCCAATTAGAAGGAAGCTACATTGACAAAGAACTCCCAGCCTTTAAAAACTTTAGACAAGGGGGCTTGGTCGGTTTACCCCCTTGGGAGCCCCTCCCTATGTGGGAGTTTGTATTTGTTTCCAATAGATTCCCACACTTTTACTAAAAAACCCTTTCAGTGCTTGAATTTTATTCTTCAAACTTCGTGAGACAAGAACCCACAAGGAGAGTCTGCTCGTGGAACCCCATGTTACACTATGAAGTTTCTTGGTAAACAGCCATCTGGCTTCATTTACCAAAATGCTTATTGGGATGTGCACTTCTTTTCATCGAAACATATGCAGTCCCCAGGCTGGAAAGGGTTAAACTAGGATGCAGTGACATCAAGGAGTGAAAGTACCTCAGTAAATGTCATTGGAGTTACCTCAGCACCAGACACTTGCCAGTGGTTGATTAACAAACACTTCCATTTCACCTTCAGGATATTTCTCCTTGCTTACTAGAATGTCCTATTGGTAGAGTATTCCCTATTGAATGGAAAAAGACTGATGCCAAACTTGCACACATACTCCTTTGGGAAATGTGATCACTAAGTGCTGTATAGCTTTGGATTCTACATTCTGGTTCCTAAGAAACAGGGTTGTCCTTTGGCAACTAAGTAAGCAGTTCATACTTCTTTTATAGCAGCTTCTGATATCTTTGTTTCATCTCTTTACCTTCACGGTGAACTCAGGGCAAGGGCTGTCTTTCTCAGTCAACTAGATCTGGACCCATCAAGGGTTGCCCAACATATATTTCTGAACAATTCACAGATCAAAACACATTCCTTGTGTGTAGTGCAGTCTTATTACTATACTCACAGATGTTTCATATAAGTTCTCTCTTTATACATTACAGTATAAATGCCAGCTACCTTAAATGAACACTAAAACAAAATACAACTGCCAGGGAGAAACTGCAGAGTTATGAAATAACAACATATATGAAATCTGCCATCATGTACAGTGCTCTACAGTAAACCTAAAGCCAAAGTCATGAGCAAAAGTTCTCTGTCCAATAGATCACTTCTTCATAGTCCTTCTCTCATTATCTGTATTTGAGAAGGAACTTTTCTAGGTCAAAAAAGTAATTTCAAAGCTTATAGTTGTCTTTGTAACCAAATGGTATGCTTTACTTTATTAAACTGATCATCCTGTATCACCTCTCAATATCGGATTCCCCATCTTTAAAAGAAGGTTAATAGGAAAACAAGTATTTCTTACTAGTTTTATTTTTTAACCCATTATTTTCTTGTTTATAGAGCTCCGAGAAAGGGCAATGCTAAAAGATGAATTTAAACTACTAATGTTCACCTTTACTGTTCCAGAATGTTAGATATAAAAACAATATACATTAAAATGGCAATATATTTAGCAGTCTGGCTTCAAATGCTGCAATTCAAACCTCTGCTCCTTGAATAACTATTACACACAAAAAAACTAATGTATATATGAATAACACTGTAAAAACATTAACTCTCTCATTTAATCCTCTTAATTTATTATCAGGGAAGAACCACTCCCAACTACTTGCTACTCCCTAGCTCAGCTAGCTTACAGTGCACAGTTTAAAATACACTCACTGTATCTGGTTGGTGATCATCTAGTTATCACTCAAGGTACAGCCCAAGTCTCATTTTCTGAATGAAGCCTTTCCTGAACCCTCTCCTCCCCTGTGGAATCAATCCTAGGCTTTTGTTTTTAGGAGAAATGTACTCATAATAAAGACTTGTAGACTTGCTCCTGGTTTTTAAAAAAGTGTACTTAAAAAATAGACAGAGATAACCTCCTTGACCACCAATAAGCATGAAAATAATGGAGTGAATATTTTTATTTTTATGTTTTTAAGGGTTAAGCTAGGCAAAAACTAGGTTCCAGCCTACACTGTGGGCTGCAGTGAAGAGCAGGAACTGTTTTCAGAGAACAGAAGTTGGAAACCACAAAGCTTCTATTGCTGAGGCTATACCACCTATATTATCATTTTATCATTTTATTCTTTTTGCCCTCTTGCTCTTGTGGGAGTCAGGGGTCTCTTGTAGGACCTGATTGGTCACATGTCTTTCTTTCCCTCTGTGGATCACTGAAGCGTTCTATGAATACTCTTGTGTGTCCAAGCGCTGGGTGCTCCATTTTGTCAACGAAGTGAGAATGACATTATCACTGGCCTGCTGACCACCACTTAAATGCTGACAGCCGGATTAAACCTAATAATTGTCACGGTATTAATGCTAAAGCAGACATTTCTTGGGCCCAAATGACTGTTTATACATCCAGAATGAGCCAGTGGAGCAAGGAAATAAAAGTACTACATGGTTCCCTAGCCTAGATCACCACACCTACAGATGCTTTCCTGCACCTGGGCTTTCTTTTATTATTTCTATTTTCAACCATTTGAAATTCTTGCTTTTCTTGCCAAATTTAAGGCAAAATTCCAAAGTTCATTCTCAGCATTTTCTATTTCCTTCACATCCTCAATTGTTGATTCTAAGGGTTCGGGAACTTCTCATTTGTCTGTTTCCTTAATCAATGGATGTGCCAATTATAGTTTAGGTTACATCTCTTCTGCCACAGATTTCTTCTCTACAAATGTTAACAGAAACCAATTAGCTCAGCTTTGCTCAGTCATAGGAATCTTGCTCATGAAACAAATATATACTTAAAGTACCAAAATTGTTGAGAACTATTTTTGAGATAGTGATACACTGGACTTTACAATTAAGGGAATATTTCACATTGCACAACTTCAAAATGCATGGGAATATTTTTTTTTAAAAATATGCCAATTGAGACATTTGGTAAAAGCTTTCTTGGTATCCTGCTAAAAATGTATTTTTCATCCCCAAAGGCTGTTTTAAATAGTACTGTCACTGTGTGGAATTCCAGCTGATGTCTTCTACTTTGTGCATTCTGTAACTTAGAGCTAAATGAAACAGCCAACTGACAAACCAATTGTTCCAAGATGCAGAGGGTCTTAAAAACTACTTAAACACTGCCCTTAAGGACACACCCCAAATGACTGCTTTGTGTTCTGTGAGGTTAACCCTCTCTAATACTTGCTCAAGGCTAAGTCTAACTGGGAAAATAAAATTCTTAGCAGACACAATGGGTGAAATCTGAGTCATGGAAAGACTGCAAGGCCAGGCCAGGGGTAGGGAATCACTTTTCCCTAAAGCAATCTGCTATTTGCACTTCTCCTCTACCCTGTCTTGCAGATGATATGCCTAAATATTAGGAAGAGGTTTATGAAGAATTTCTCTCATTTGTGAGCATGTCTCTATTATTTTAAGGGCACAGAATAAACACTAGCTAGGAAGCCACTACTGCTTAAAAACAAACAAAATAACTGGGAGCTATGACTCAAATTAATTCTCTTCCTTATGGCATTAAGAGAATTAAGGGTAGAAGCTAAAAAACTCTTACAATTTAGAAAGTGACAAGTCAAGAGTACACAAAAGTCTCTAAGGTAGTGACAATGGAAATTTCAAATGGGTCATCATAATGACCACAAATAACTTGCAAAAAGCAACGGCCAAAAGACTCTATAGGTAGGGATTACCTTATCAATCATGTTAACCTTTTCAGGCATTATGCTTTTTTAAGAGTCCATATTCATTAAATAAGCACTGAGTGTAAAACTTCTTTCTCATCTAACCTAATAATCCATATTATTTAAAAACGATGTTTGACCAAATATTTTTATAGATATCATAGCCTGTTTAACATTATATCTAATGATACGATATTCCTTAAGTGTTTCAACTGTACATGTACAATTATAATCATGCTGTCCTAACTTATTCTATTAAGAGTCATTGCGATTTCTGTAATAGTTCAGTATATAATCAAAATTAATAGATTTTTCATTATCGATTAGGGTCAGATGTGATAAATGACCTCAAATGTTCTCTTTAGAGGCTTAAAGACAAAGAACTCTAAACAAGCACCAGCCTCTTTTGAAAGGATACCTCCGAGGGCAGGGAAAATATTTATTTCCCAGTAAAGTAGAGAAGGTGGTTAACAGTTAGAGTATGGTTTCTTCCTACCTGTCCCTAGCCCTCCCAGCCTGCTGTAACAATGAGAGTGCTGGTGAGATACTATGGGCAGGGTCTGACCATACCTTCATGGGTAGGCTCTGGGTCAGGCGTAAGTGAGATGTCATCCAGCTCTCGCAGGCAGAGCCATTCTCCATCCATAGACACTCGGAATTTGCAAAGGTAGATGGTCTCCATGGCAGCCTGTGTGATCTTGTCAGTGGTGGGGGTTGGCATATCGGTTGGAGGCGTCAGAGCAGACATGATGACTCAGCTGTGACCACAACACACACACACAAACACACACACACACCCCCGACAAAAATAAAACCTCCTCACCAAAATCCCCCCAATCCAAAGCTCTGGAACAAAGCTCTCAAGGGGTGCAGGAGGTTAAAAAAGAGCACACACAAGGAAAAATATCTTATGGTTTAAGAACCAACTGTTCAAGATAAATAATTCTACACTATCTTTTCCCATAGATAGTTTCTACCACATAACAAAATAAAATGATGCTGTCTTCTCTCAGCTTCACTCCTTTTATCTTCCCTCCCCTACCCCCTTCTTCTTCAGCTGAGCTATAGGCTTTAAATCCTGCGCAGCTGATACCGCCTTTGCTGGCTTTAAAAAACTGGCCTCTGCATGTGTAAGTGAAAAATCCTCTTCCTTTGCGCAGAAAAAAAAAATACAAAAGGAAAAATAAATGAACAAAATTCTCAATTTAGCTTTAACAAAATCCTGAACTGCAGAATCACTTCCAGTATCTGCTCAGATGAGCCGGGATGCTGAGTTCTGCCAGGATTGGTTGCGCGCAGTAAGCAGGGTGTTGACCAAAATGGCTGACTAATGAACTGAACTGAAAATCCAGGCTCATGTGACCAGCTGCTCTGAACGCAGGGCGAGCAATTCCCAGGATGCTTTATAGATGCTGCTGATGCAGGGAGAGCAATTAGGCTGCTTGCTCTCATCCTGCACAACCCACTTCCAGACTGTGCTAGTCAAACTGTGATCAGACATAACACAATGCACAGATCCTCATCAATTCCCCTTACTTTGGGATAAAGGCTGGATAACAGGAGGACAATTAACATAAGAGGCGGTTAGATTAATTTTAAAAGCACATAGTCCATGTCTCTTTTATCCTTATATATCTAGATATTAAAATTCTTTTTTACAATCTGTTTTTATTTTATTTTATTTTATTTTTATTAATTTCAGAGAGGAAGGAAGAGGGAGAGAGAGATAGAAACACCAATGATGAGAGAGAATCACTGACTGGCTGCCTCCTGCACGCAGCTCCCCACTGGAGATGGAGCCTGCAACCCGAGCATGTGCCCTTGACAGGAATCAAACCCGGGATCTTTGAGTCTGCAGGCTGATGTTCTAGCCATCCAGCCAAACCAGCTAGGACTAGATATTAAAATTCTTTACTCTGCTAAGGGTGGTGTTTTAAGAAAAGCTAAAGCAAATTTTCAATTTAAATATTACACTCTCAGGCATTTGTAATTTCCATCTCCAAAGCACAAAAACCTGACATTTTAGACTTGACAGAAAAGCAAGAAAAAAACCCTTGAAGTTAAAAAGTAAAATCCTTCCTAATTAATGCCAATTTCGACTTCTATTAATTTTGCCGCATTTACCAATTTTCTGTACTAAGCATGTACTGTGTTTCTAATCAGAAGATAAAACTATGTTATATTTTTAAAATTCTCCCATCCTGGAACACTCTAAAGACACATTTTCATATTCTCTTAAACCAGCCAACCAACTCACCCACTGACCCACATGCATATCTGTATTATCCAAGGAGAAATAGCAAGGAGATAAGAGATGGTAAAGATTTTTCTTTGACAGTGTTCTGGATGATTGAAAACGAGTATTTTTTTTTTTTCTATTTAAGGATCTGGTTGTAAAGAGGAACATACAACTTCAAGAAATATATCTCAAGATGATTTATTCCATTTTAGAGATTTATCAGAGGGATATCTTGATTTACTAATTTTTAAAAATGAAAAAAATTCTCCTAGAACATTAAAATTTCATAAATGCTTTATGAATAAAATTAAGCTCAATGAAAAAATGCTAAGAACCAGACTCTGTAGGTAAACAAGCATTATATTGTCAGAGGAAGGGAAACTGGTATAATGTAAAAAATGTATGTAAGTATATACATATTTAAAATTAGGAAGAAAATCCTTAAGTTACCAAGAAAAATAAAATATTCCAGCTTTATTCATTTCTATTTAAATCTCTTTCAACATCATCCTACATCTGGACCCAGGGCTATTCATTCATTCATTCATTCATTCATTCACTCACTCACTCATATATTCAATATTCAATGGGAGTACTCTAGGTTGCCAGGCAGCAATCCAGACATTGGGCATGCAGTAGTAAGACAAGATCACTTTTTCCAGGAGGCAGAATTTGCATATCCAAAAACTGAACACAAGCCTTCATTTAATACATTCACATTTAATTACAGTTTGATTTCTTTCTAGCTATACATTTAAATATTAAAGCTGAAAGTTTCACTTTAAGCCATGCAATACTTCAAAACATAATAAACACTCACGTAAAGTCTTATACTGAATACTTCCTGGAACCACAACGCCAAAAGGCCTGGCTAATTGTATACATGACATCAAGATTCTAGGTCACTGATACAGTCTTAAAATATAGAACAGTGAATACATAAGTAAATCTAAATGCTTTGGGATTGCCTGTGGTCCACCCATACCCCAATTCAGCCTGTCACAAACCACAACAAACATCCTTCTTACCAACCAACCAATCTACTAATCCCTGAATAGGAAATTCAGAATGATTACAACACACCAGGAATAGAACATCCAAGTTAATAATCAGAGAAACTTGGTTAACTTTCCTTGTAAAAGTCCTTCTCGAGAGTCAGCTAGAGGACACACGGAGGGAAGTCCAAAGCAACCAAAATTTTGCCAAGGAAAGAAAAACCTGCCCATACTGGTTTTCTTTGATGAGGTATTAGCAGCCATTTCACGAGAACTGTGAAAACCTATACTTTCACTATCTAGTTATACCTGGTTCGCAGATAAACACCTTTGAGTTTTCAGCATGAACAGTTACTCATTGTCCGTAAACAATGAATTTACTACAAAACAAGCACTATTTGTAGAAGACTAATAAAATAATTCTAAATATTGGTGCATCTTTACAAGTACACATATTAGCTTTGAATATAAAGGCAATATTAAGTCATATAAACCTTGAACTTTTTTCTCATTTTTCCTCATAAACATACTAATTACAAGTATAGTGAACTATTTTCTCATTTAATCCCACTTGTGAATAAAGGCACATATTTGCAAACTAGTTGTGAGGAAGGCTGGGGTAGCCTGTGGCCCTAAACAGAATTAATAGGCCAATGTGAAGTACAAACCCAAGATGATGATCTGAATATTATGTTCTAGTTGTTCATGTAGCTCATCTTTTCACATTACGACTGATTCAAAGCAAACAAAATTCACATTTCAAACCTGGAAATTACATTCCTTTAAAGTATATTTACTCAGTTACTATTACAAAGACTGATCTGTTATGCCCAATGTCCCTGTTATACAATGTGGAAAAATTATTGCTTAAGGTAACTATCATTTATTGAATTTCTACTTTCTGTAAGAGGTTTTATAGATACCATAAATAAATTCTCACAAGAATCCTGCAAAGTAGATATTGATAATGCCCTTTTTACATACAAGGAAACCAAAGGTAAGCCAGTGACTGGCCCAAGATCACACAATTAGTGAGGGGCAGATCTGGGATTTCAAGCTGCTTCTGTGTTGATGCCCCAAAGTCTACATTTCCTTCTATGCTTTGCAACTTCAGCACTCCATCCCAAGGATTATATTTTCATGTAGGGAAAATAGAAAGAAAAAAGCAAAAACCAACCAACCAACCAACCAACCAAACAAACAAACAAACCATAGGCAAGGTCCTCATGAAATTTCCTAGACATAAATTTCAACAAATTTAAGATTTGAAAAAGAGGACATTTTTATCAGCTTTCACATTTTACACCTTAATGCTTCACAAACCATATATTCCATTTAGTCACCTGTATACGTTTAGCTCAGGTTTTTAGTAAGTGGCATTTTCTGAGAAACTGAAAACTCAGCATGAACCTTTCCTGCTGTGTGCAATCATTTCTAAATATGGTGTAGATCATCTTATTTTAAAAATATTACTACAAATATACAGATGCCTCAATAATTTAGCTTCAGTTGTATTTTTTAAACTTTATAGAAAGGGTTTCATATTCTTTACAACTTTCTAAACCTTTCACTCAACATTGTGTTTTCTAAGATTTATCCACACTGTAGTGTGGAAGCTGTAGTTTATCCTTTTGGCTACTGTATTATAAGGTAATATTCCATTCTATGTATAAACAATTTTCTGATTCATTTCCACGCTAGTGAGCATTTGGGTTCTTTATGATTTTTTTCATCCTATCTAATATAAGAGTAATATGCAAATTAGGCATCACTCCATGACAAAGATGGCTTCCCCCATGGCCACAAGATGGCGACGCCCAGTCCGGCTCAGCCCTGCCACTGAAGTGGTCAGGCCTGTTCACCAGGCAGGTGGTGGAGGAGGCAGGGGGCCTGAGGGTGGAACAGGCGATCAGAGGAGGCTGGGCAGGGGCAAGGCTGGAGATCGCAGGGGCCTGGGTTCTGCAGAGCCAGTAATCGAAGGGGCAGGGGCAGAGCCTGTGATCACAGGGGTCTGGGCACCGGTGGAGCTGGCAAAGCAGCGGTCTGGGGGTCCCCTGCTCAGGCCTGCAGCCTTGGCCAGAGGCTGCCAGTGGGGCAAGGGCAGAGTCAGCGATGGCAGGGGGCAGGATCAGAGCTGGTGATCATGGAGGCCTGAGCTCTATGAAGCCGGCGATCAGAAGGGTCTGGGGGTCCCCTGCCCAGGCCTGCAGCCTCAGCCAGAGGTTACAGGCCTGGGCAGCTGTGGAGGTGGGACTGGAGGGGCAGGAATGAAGCCGGTGATCAGAGTGAATTACAGAGGAAACACCTTTTCTGGCCGCTCATTGGCCAAGCTCCCTGTATGCCACTGGTAATATTCTTAGTAACTTGGCTAACAGGAATCCAAAAAGGCATCTATGGTTTTTCCACCACACTTCTAGAGAAAAAAAATGAAAGTCCACTGCTGGAGGGCTAAGAAATGTCATATCCTGCCCTAGCTGGTTTGGCTCAGTGCATAATGCCTCAGCCTGCTGACTGCAGGGTCTGGGTTCAATTCTGACCAAGGGCATGTACCTAGGTTGCAGGTTCCTCCCTGGCCGGGGGCCCAGGTCAGGGCTCATGCAGGAGGCAACCAATCAAAGTGTTCCTCTCACTTTGATGTTTCTCTCTGTCTTTCCCTTCTCTTCTACATTCTCTAAAAATCAATGGAAACATATCCTCAGGTGAGGATAAAAAAAAAAAAGAAAGAAATGTCATATCCTATGAAAGACACATCTTGAAAATACCTAAAGAAAGTTGTCATGGAAGTGAAACAAGATGGCGGCATAGGGTAGACACCATAAATGCAGCCATGAACAACTATTTCAGAAAAACCTCGAAAAGAACACACGGACACCACTCGCACCCACAGGAAGGCTGGCTGAGTGAAAATCCTACAACTAGAGAAGAGTCTGAGACTCAGAGGAGCAGCGGAAGCAAAGTACAGAGGTACGGAGGCGCGCGCACGGGCTCGGGGAAGGGCTGGCACCGGGGGACGCGGTTCTTTTCCAAAACGGAGAGAGCCACAAGTCCCCAGCGGCTCTGAACTCTAGTTCCAAGCAAGTTTCTAAGGACCCAGACACCCAGAGAAGGGGGACTGACTGGCACCGGGAGGAAACCCAAAGCAGGTTTCTCTCAGCGTTGCTTGCAGCATTTACCGTGGGACACAGAGACCTGGTGTCTCTCAGCCCAGGGCTGAGAAGCGCCATAGCTGTTTGCTCCGCCCCACCCTGCAAACTCCCCAAGGCCCCGCCCCTCCCAAGCTGCGTCAGAGCTAGGGCAGAGGCTTAATCAACGCCTCCTT
The DNA here is from genome assembly GCA_004026665.1 of Murina feae. Lineage (NCBI taxonomy): Eukaryota > Metazoa > Chordata > Mammalia > Chiroptera > Vespertilionidae > Murina > Murina feae. Next base: position 19,108 of record PVJC01033691.1, read on the forward strand.
AAAGATACAGGAGCCAGCCCCAACCCAGTGGCCAGAGTGGGACTAACCTAAACAAAACAGATCCACAAGGAACACACTCGGGGCAGATGCAGTGAGCATAAAAGCTCCACTGAAACAACTCTT
>PVJC01033692.1:0-19228 GCA_004026665.1 Murina feae
GCTGTTGGATCTCTGTATATTGTTCTTTATTTCAGTCAGTGTATGCTTGATTTCTAGCTGGTTCTTTTTCATATGCTCAAGGTTCTCACTAAATTTATCAGCAGTCTCTAGAAACTTCTTGAAAAACCTGATAACCGTGGTTTTGAACTCTATATCCAGTCGTTTGTGTTCCTCCATTTCTGTTTTCTCTGACCTGTTTTGTAGTCTCCACATTTTGGCTTTCTGTGGTGGGTGTCCTATATAGGGCCCAGTGATTCAGCCTTCCCAATCACCTGGGGTGGACACTCTTGTTGTATGCCTTTGAAATCTGGGTGCACAGCCTTGTTGTAGTTATCACTGGGCGGTATCACTGGGGGGAAATGACCTGCAGGCCTTTCTCCTCGTTGTTTGGAGTTTGATCGATTTGGAGTTCTGTCTCAGCTGCAGAACCTTAGGTAATGTTGCAGGCAGGTAGGCGGGATTTTAGGTGGGGTGGGCGTGGTTGTAGGTGGGGTGGGGCGGGGTCTCAGAGTCACCGGGGGTGGAGCGATTCACAATGGCGTTTCTACTGTGCTTGGCGTCTCCAAGCCGTAGGGTCTGCACACGATTCTCAGTCCCCGACTCTCCCGGTCAGTGATCAGTGCGAATAGCAGTGCTACAGCGCCACTGGTCTTCCGCCGCCCCGTTGCCCCACAGCCCGCGCTGCACTCAGTGCGTCCGGAGAGTCCACAATCTTCTAAGCCACAGACCGGATCGCCGTCGCCACCCCTTCATCCGAACTGCCGCGCGCAGCTAGGGAGGGGCGGGGCCTCAGGGAGTTTGCAGGGCAGGGCGGAGCAAATAGCTATGGCGCTTCTCAACCCTGTGCTGAGAGACACCAGGTCTCTGTGTCCCACGGTATTTGTTGCAAGCCACGCTGAGAGAAACCCGCTTTGGATTTCCTCCAGGTGCCAGTCAGTCCCCCTTCTCTGGGTGTCTGGGTCTTCAGAAACTCGCTTGGAACTGGAGTTCAGAGCCGCTGGGAACTTGTGGCTCTCTCCGTTTTGGAAAAGAACCGCGTCCTCCGGCACCAGCCCCCTCCCCAAACCCATGCCCGCGCCTCTGTACCTTCGTCTTTGTACTTTGCTTCCGCCACTCCTCCGAGTCTCAGACTCTTTTCTAGTTGTAGGATTTTCACTCAGCCAGCCTTCCTGTGGGTGTGAGTGGTGTTCGTGTTTTCTTTTCTTGGTTATTCCAAAATAGTTTTTCACGGCTGCATTTACAGTGTTTACCTTATGCCGCCATCTTGCTGTCTCTCGGCACCCTGAAATTTTACCAGTAACCTGGCTGCCAGGGGGAAAAAGCTCGCAGTGCCAGAGAGTAAAAGTCACAAGTTCGCACACTTACTCTGGCTCTTTTTTTTTTCTCTTTAAATACTTACTTTTGATTACTCAGCCCAGTACACAATTGGGAACACTCACAGAGACTGCAGGAGAAAGTTGTTTCTGTGGAACCTGGGGATCAGAGCAGGGAATAACTATCAGAGAACCAGCTCTGGGGCAGTCCATTCTCCCAAACCAGTATTAAGTGCAACAGGGAAAATAAAACCTAAATACTGGCTAGAGAGCACTTACGGCCATTAAGGGAAATCCAGAAACACTGCCACCCAGTGGCTGAACCACAAATTGACTCTTCTGCAAACACAAATAAAGGAAACTAAGAAACAAAGAAATACTGCCTCCTCTAAAATCAGGTCTGTGGTTTACAACATGGACGAGCAGTGTATCACAGAGAACTTCAGTACTGTCCTGACTACCTAAGAGGAAAAAGGCATGACAAACAGGACAGTAGAGGAAGTGAATGACCTTCACTACTTCTCATTTTTATTTTTTCATTTTTTACTTAAGAAACTATTTTTTTCTTTTTTCCTCACTTGATTTTACCTTTTTAATTATTATATTTTTATTTTTGTCAGTATTATTACTACTATTATTTTACCTTTTTTTAAAAATGTCATTTTATTTTCTCTTTATTTTATTTTAGGATTGGTGTTCTACATTCTATTTTAATTTAGCATAATTTTAATCTATTTCAACTTTACCTTTATGCCAACACTCTCTTCCTCACTTTTCCCATTTTGTTTTTCTGTTTCTCTTACCCTATTCTTGCTTTAGATTTCCCCTATTCCTTCTTTCTATCCCCTGCTAAAAATTCATCCTACTTATATACCTAATTTCTGATCCCCTCAGAGTCCATATACACCTTTCTCTTCTCTTTCTTCACTATCCAAAATTTTTTCCTCTCTTCCGTTTTTGTTTTTGTTTTGTTGTTACTGTGTTCTTGCTTTGTGTTACAGGTTTTTGTGTTTTATTTTGTTTTGTTTTGCTCATTTTCTCTCTGTCTAATTGTTGTTTGCTTGATTGTTGATTAGATTGTTGTTTTTTTTGTGTGTGTACTTGTTTGTGAGATTGTTTCTCTTTGTTTTTGTTTCTGTTTGTTTTTTGATTCTGTTTTTCCACTCCTCGCTTGCTATTACTTGTTTGTAGTTTGCATTCATCTCTGGGTGTTTGTTGTTTTCATTTTTTGGGATTAATGATTGTTCTATTGGAGTTCTCTCCCCATATAAATAGCTTCCCCCACATCTTTTTGACTCTCTTTCTTTTCTCTCTTACATTTTTTCCTTTCCTCAATATCACTTTTGCACTCCCTTTTTCCCCTTATTCCCTAATTCTCTTATCTCTGATGGTCACCTTTATTTGGGGCTATTAGTATTATGATTAAATTTGTGTTCAGTGCCTTGTGCATAGTGCCTTGTTGTGCATTGTGCCTTGTATGTGTTGTATTTTGTGCTTTTAAATCAATGTAGGAGAGAGAGCTACATAACCAGACCCCTGGAGAAGAGAGATCATGAGGAGACAAAGAAACAGCCTGCGAATGAAAGAAAAGAAGGCATCACCAGAAAAGAAAGTAAATGAAATGGAGGCAAGCAACATGTCAGAGAAAAAATTCAGAGAAATGGTCATAAGGTTGCTGAAAAGAATGGAAGACAAATTCAACAATATGTATAAGAACCCAGAGGAAATGAAGAAGAACCAAGAAGAAATGAAAAATGACTTCACTGCTATAAAGAACTCAATAGAAGGCATCAACAGTATACTAGAAGAAGCAGAAGACAAGGTAGGAAAAAATGCCCAAGCAGAGCAGCATCTAGAAAAAAACCTTAAAAAACAGGAGGAGAGCCTAAGGGAACTTTGGGGCAACATGAAATGAAATAACATCCACATAATAGGGGTGCCAGAAGGATAGGAAACTGAGCAAAGAATAGAAAGCATGTTTGAAGAAATAATGACAGAAAACTTCCCTGATATAGAAAAGACAAAACTCAAACAAATCAAAGAAGCTTATAGAGTCCCAAACAAAATGAACTCCAAAAAACCAACACTAAGACACATTATAATTAAATTGGCAAACACCGGTGACAAAGTAAGCATCTTAAAAGTGGCCAGAGAGAGGCAGAAAGTTACCTACAAAGGATCTCTCATCAGACTAGCAACTGACTTCTCAACAGAAACACATTAGGCCAGAGGGGAATGGAATGAAATATACAAAGTCCTGCAAAGGAAGGGTCTGAATCCAAACATACTGTACTCAGCAAGGCTATTAATTAAAGTTGAGGGTGAAATCAGGAGCTTCACAGACAAAAAAGAACTAAAGGAGTTTATTACCACCAAACCAGCAATGCAAGAAATGCTAAATGGCATGCTGTAAAAAGAAGAAGTAGAATGCGAAGAAGGTGTAAAGAATAAAAATGGTGACAAACAAGTACCTATCAATAATAACTTTAAATGTAAATGGATTAAATGCCCCAATCAATAGGCATAGGGTAGCTGAGTGGATAAGAAAACATGACCCATATTTCTGCTGTCTACAGGAAACCCACCTCAGAAAAAAGGACTCACACAGACTGATGATGAAAGATGGAAAAAGACTTTTCAGGTGAATGGAAATGAGAAAGCTGAGGTAGCAATACTTATATCTGACAAATTAGATCTCAAAGCAAACGACATAACAAGAGATAAGGAAGGCTACTTCATAATAATAAAGAGAGAAATCCAAGAGAAGAAATGACTCTGGTAAACATATACACACCCAATATAGGAGCACCCAAATACATAAAAAAAAAAAAAAACACTTCTGGATGTTATCAAGGGAGAGATTGGTAGCAATACAATTATAGTGGGGGACTTTAATACCCCACTATCACCATTGGACAAATCCTCTAAACAAAAAATCAGCAAAGAAACATCAATCCTAAAAGACTCACTAGATCAGATAAAATTAATTGGCATCTTCACCCCAAAGCCACATAATATACAAGATTGATGAACCTCTAGCCAGGCTTACCAAGAAGCAAAGAGAGAGGACCCAAATAAACAAAATCAGAAGTGAAAGAGGTGAAATAACAACTGATCCCACAGAAATACAATTATGAAAAAATACTATGAACAACGCTAGTCCAACAAAAAGGGCAACATGGACGAAATGGACATATTCTCAGAAAAAACTTTGTTGAAAGAGCTTGGAAGTGTGCCTTCCTCTTGAATTTTTTGGAATAGTCTGAAGAGGATAGGTTTTAGTTCTTCTTTGCATGTTTGGTAGAACTCCCCTGTAAAGCCGTCTGGATCACGGCTTTTGTTTGCTGGAAGATTTTTGATCACTGTTTCAATTTCTTCAGTAATTATTGGCCTATTCAGGTTTTGTTATTCTTCTTGGTTGAGTTTTGGGACCAGGTTTGATCGCAGTCAAGGGCATGTACCTTGGTTGCGGGCACATCCCCAGAAGGGGGTGTGCAAAAGGCAGCTGATCGATGTTCCTCTCTCATTGATATTTCTAACTCTCTATCCCTCTCTCTTCCTCTCTGTAAAAAATCAATAAAGTATATTTAAAAAATAAAACAAAACTTCTTGGTACTGTCACAAGAACATATAGGCCAATGGAACAGAATAGAGGACCCAGAAATTGGCCCAGGCCATTATACTCAATTAATATTTGACAAATGGGGCAAGAGCATACAATGGAGTCAAAACAACATCTTTAATAAATGGTGCTGGGAATTTTGGTCAGACACATGCACAAATATGAACTAGATCACAAAAATAACTCAAAATGGCTAAAGGACTTGAATGTAAGATGGGAAACTGTAAAAATCTTACAAGACTCCATAGGCAGCAAAATTGCAGACATATATTGTAGTGATATCTTTATAGACACAGCTCCTAGGGCAAGAGAGACTATGGAGAAAATAAACAAATGGAATTACATCAAAATAAAAAGTTTCTGCACAGCAAAAGAAACCATCAACAAAACAACAAGAAAGCCCACTGCATGGGAGACCATATTTGCCAATGTTATCACTGATAAGGGTTTAATCTCCAACATTTACAGGGAACTCATACAACTTAACAAAAGGAAAATAAACAACCTAATGAAAAAATGGGCAAAGGACCTAAATAGACACTTTTTTGAAAGAGGACATTCAGAAAGCCAAGAGACACATGAAAACATGCTCAAAGTCACTAATCATCCGAGAGACGAAAATTGAAACAACAATGAGGTACCACCTCACATCTATCAGAATGGCTATCATCAACAAATCAACAAATGACAAGTGCTGGAGAGGATGCGGAGAAAAAGGAATCCTACTTCACTGCTGGTGGGAATGCAGACTACTGCAGCCATTGTGGACAACAGTACAGCATTTCCTCAAAAATTTAAAAATGGAACTGCCATTTGACCCAGTAATACCACTTTTGGGAATATATTCTAAGAAAACAAACACCAATCAGAAAGGATATATGTACCCCTATGTTCATAGCAGCACAATTTACAATAGATAAGATTTGGAAACAGCCTAAATGCCCATCAGCATATGAGTGGATTAGAAAATTGTGGTACATCTACACAATGGAATACTATGCTGCTGTAAAAAAGGAATTCTTACCATTTACAGCAGCATGGATGGAACTGGAGAGCATTATGCTAATGAAATAAGCCAGACAGTGAAAGAAAAATACCACATGATCTCACTCATTTATGGATAATAAAGAACATTATAACCTGATGAACAAAAAGATAGATACAGAGGCAGAGAAGCATTTAACAGATGGTCAAATTACTGTGGGAAGGTTGGGGGTTGTTAGAGATCAGCAGAAGGACTTATATGTGTGCATATAAGCATAACCAATGGACCCAGGACACTGTGTGGGGGGGGCGGGTAAGTGTGCCTTGGGGTAGGGGAGGCCAGGGGAAGGTCAATGGGGAAAAAAAGGGGACATTTGTACTACTATTTGTAATACTTAAAACAGGAAAACAATAATTAAAAAAAGAATTATTTTAATTGTTCCAATTTGGAAAAGAGTATTTTACTATTTATATTTATTTAGATACGAGTTTTAAAATGTCACTGTTTCAGTTTCTTGAAAGAAAAAAAAAAACACTTTATTCTTAGCAGAGGCAGATTTTTTCCTTTTTTTTTTTTTTTCAAAAAAGAAACATTAAGCAGAAGTTAATAACTGAGCATGGCACTGGCTCCCAAAAAGACAGAAGGTGTGTGGTCCACAGCCTCCCTGTTCCTCCTTCTCTGTGGTCGGGAAAACATGCCATTGGCTCTGTGCTTCCAATTTCCTTTGGAAGGTGTCCTCCTGCCCCTCAGGCCGCCTCTGGGCATGTCCATTGGAGCAGGGAAATGTCTTTGCAGAGCCCAGTGGGAGGCCCTCCACACCACCTGATGCTGTGGGAGTGTCTCCACACACTCAGCTGCTTAAGACAGACTTGGTGAGATTGTGGGGCCAAACCAGTGAGTCCCTGCTGACAGCTCTTCCCCTGAGACCCAAGCCACCTGCTGAGACCTCCTGTTTAAATCCCTGGATTAGGGCTTTCCAGAAAAACAAGCAAATAGTACACACACATATACACACACACACCTCTAACTCATTTTATTGCATTTCACGTCATGGTGCTTTGCAGATATAGCATTTTTTTTGGTTTGGGTGTTTGTTGTTTTACAAATTGAAGGCTTGTGGCAAACCTGCATTGAGCAAATCTCATGGCACCATTTTACTACAAGCTCAAATGATGGTTAGTATTTTTAACAATAAAAAATCTTTAAATTAAGGTATGTACAATGTGTTTTTCCAGACATAATGCTGTTCCACATTTAATAAACTACAGGACAAATGTAGTTTGGCAACACTGAATAACTAAATGGGATTAGTTCTTCATTACTAATGTTGTGTTTTGCACAACCCTCAAGTCACATTCATTTTTCAATGTCCTGTCATTTAGTAAACTACACATAACTTTTATATATACTAGGAAACCAAAAAATTCATATGACTCGCTTTGAGATATGTATTCACTTTATTGTAGTGGTTTGGACTGAACCTGTAATATTTCTGAGGGATGCCTGTGTTAACGTAAGAGACATTCAAATCTGTGAAGGATTTTTGTGAACCAAACTGTCGACAATTGCTGGGAAGCAGGATCTTGAGATATTGAGATAATGTTCTGGAGAATAAATTACCATCAGAGAAGGAGATGTAAGGGGGTTACATGAAATCCATTGGTGATAGATTAGGGAGGTGGGAGAAAGCAAAGGGGGGCGGACAGCTGGGATTGGATAAACAGTGAAATGATAGACACACGCTTCTTTTACACAGGTGGCTATCGGATAGTTAACAGTCAGCAATTAACACAGTAACAATGAGGGACTTTGTGGTGTCTGCCCTGGAGCATTGGTTGTGCCCTGAGGGGTCTGGATAAAGGAAAGCCACAACTTACCCTGACTTCCACAGATGCAAAAAGACAGGTAGGCTCTGTTAAGATCAAAGTTGATCTTTGTCAAGGAAGATACAGACCTAGGACATGACTACCCAGCCTAGAATGCTTTGTAATTAAAACTTTTAATTTCAGACCAAGTAATTTGTGGTTACTTTAGGTCTCTTGAGTTTTCAAAGCCATCATGCAGGCTTTCCCTTAGCTGTCAGGTTAGCATGTGGCCTCCTTTTGTCTGCACCTGTATGCTTACATAGAGTAGAAACTGGCTCATGCAGTTATGAGACCAAGAGATCCAGCGTCCTCTGTCTGCAAGCTACAGAACCAGGGAAGTCTCTCATGTAATTTATTCCAAGTCCAAGGGCAGGAGAAGCTGAGCACCAATGTCTAAGGGCAGAAGGTAGATGTCTCGGCTCAAGCAGAGAGAGTGGTTGCTCCTCTTCCATCTTTTCTTCTGCTCAGACCTTGGTGGGTTGGGTGAGGCCTACCTGTGTTAGTGAGGGCAATCTTGACTCAGTTGACCAATTCAAGTCCAAATGTCTTCTGGAAGAACCCTCACCAGAAATAACCTGTTATCAGCTACCTGGGTGGGTGTCTGTGGGAACCATACCAGAGTTGCCAGATGCTTAAGGCCAATGAGGGTGTGAAGGCCTGGTATGCAGTACACCAGGTGGCCAAAGACACTCTGAGCATGGAAATCTTAATCAGGGTGTCCAAGGACTATGCAGGTACAAGGTTGCAGCAATCTCATAGCACACTACACAAGCGCCCTTCTATAACCCAAATATGATGTCACTATTGACAAGAAGCCTCTTTTGTCTAATTAGTATAATACATTACTGACCAGCCAGTGTGCTGGAAAGGCTGGAGGGAGTGGGCTCAGCTACGACTGAGGCTTTAGGTCCAGAGGCAGTGTGTGAATGCTCAGATAATGGCTGTAGGGACGGAGCCTGCTGCTATGTAGGAAAGCTGTATTGTTACCCAGCCGGGTGTGGTTACCTACTGCATGAGACTTTACTTTGAATGACTGTTTTGTCTAGTAGCTTCTTGTTAACAATGGCTACATGGCCACTAGCTTCCAAAATGAAGACTTTCTTATACACCTACAGCTTCTCATGGCTTCTCCACCTACCACCCGGCGTCCCAAGAGGTCCAGCCCCAGGCAGAGGGGCTCAGACCCAACAGTTGGTCTAGTAGGGCAGGATCAGGATCTATGTTTCCAACACTTAGTACAGCGAGCAGGGTTTGAGGAGGAACTTGCTCTCACAATTAGTGCTATAAGCAGGGTAAGTACTCCAAGAACTTGCCCTGCTCTGACAGCATCCTTTAGCCAAGATAAAGCTGTCCTTTAAGGTTTCTTTCCATTCTTTAAGTTGACACATAAAATTAACCATCACAAGCCCAGAAGGCCATGGTCTGCCTGGGAAGTTGCCTGAAGCAATGGTCCCACAGTCAGTGCCTCCCCCATGCCCTCGTGAGATGCTCTCAGCAGAGCTGTGCTTATACCTTATAGGTTATCTACTCCACACATGGTTGTGGTTTCTCTTGGTTTCTCCGAGAGCTGCTTAGGTGCTAGGTGATACACACAGTGGTCATCAGGAACAGACAAGCTCCCTGCTCCTACAGACCTTGTAGGAACTGGCAGGGCAGAAAATGAACAAGTAAATAATGAATGAGTAAGTGAAATGGAACCTAAAAGGTGATGTGCTTGTGAGTGACTGAGTGTGGGGGTGTCTTAGAATGAGTCGCAAGGGCAGGGTCTTCTGAGGAGGTGACACTTGAGCTGAGATCTGAATGACCTTGCTGACAGGTATATGATGAGGGAAAGAACTACTACCTCTGAAGATATTACTGGGTTCTTTGGGGATATGATTTTATGTAACTCTCATTAAAAGATGTAAGGTGGTACCTGATACAGAAAGTAAGTAACTTGTAAGGGTCAGAGCCTGATTGTGGCCATGTATGTGCCCTTTCCCCAAACCAGATCATACATGCCAGGCGGCTCATAGGCCAGGTGCTGAGCAGCTGCTGTCTTTGGGCAGTTTGGGAACTGATGAGAGAGAATAAAATCAAGGACAAGAATTGTACCTTCTTTTCTTCATCTGCAGCTCTTTGATCATAATTGGAATGGCTCTTGGTGGGAAGGGCAGGCATAGTAGACAGAGAAACATAATTAATTGGTTCAGGAAAGCTCACACATTTGACCACCTCAACATCTACTGAGGAGATATATGCTACATTTATTTTATAATCTTGGCCATCAATAAAGATAAGACCTGTCTGTCAGTGTGGCTTAGTGGCTGAGCATCGATCTATGAACCAGAAGGTCACGGTTCAATTCTCCATCAGGGCACATGCCCAGGTTGCAGGCTTGATCTCCATGTGGGACGTGCAGGAGGAGCCAATCAATGATTCTCATCATTAATGTTTCTACCTCTTGCTCTCCCTTCATCTCTGAAATCAATAAAAATATATTTTAAAAAGTAACAGATAAGCCTCATCCTTCTATTCCCTTTGGTGTAATGGTTTGGACTGAACCTGCAATTGGAGCAGGCAAAGACCCCATGAAGCACACATCAACCTGTTCTGGCCACACCTAGCCTTCTGGGAGCTCTTCTGGCTGAAGACAGATTTTAAGGGCATCTCGGGTTTTCCAAGTGCATTCTGAAGCTAAAACACTAAGGGCTAGAGTGCTCCAGGCACCGAGGTGAAGCAGCCTGTGGAGATGTGCAGCAGTTTCCACCTACTCAGAGCCCCAGCTGCCCCTCCGCACCCCCTAAGCTGAGGCTCCTGACTATCAGAGCAGAACCTGGTGCCCTAGGTCAACACAGGTTGACAGACTTCACCTGAGTTAATCCCTGGCCTCACATGTGACACCAGTTTAAAGGACACAAATTGCTCCCAGTTCAACACTGAGATAATCACATCAATAGAAAGCTTATATAATGAGGCCAAGTAGCAACCAGGAGGCATGCATGCGGGACATGGTGAGCGTTGGCCGTGGTGGGGTGGTGGAGCAGTTGAGCAGGGGCACCAGACCAAAGGTCACTGTCATGGGGGTGAGCCTCTGGTGGTTACTGAAAATTCTTTGCTTTCATAAGCACCCACTGCTGGCACTGGAGCCACTGCTCACCCCAATACCAGCGCCCAGATCGGCCTGATGGTGTGAGCAGTGGCTTCTGGCCCAGATCCCCCCTCAGGGCTTCTCCACCTCCCCTACTCCCGAGGGGCAATGGGGGCTGGCAGCTGCATCTTACACCTGCTGCTGGTGATGGCACTGCTCACACCCAGTGCTGGTGCTGGCCCCACTTACACCCACAGCCGGCACTGGAGCCACTGCTCTCACCTGCTGCTGGTGCCTGGTGCCAGTCCCAATCTCTCAATGCTGTCAGCAGGTGCCAGCCCTGATTGCCCCTGAGGGCATCTCTACCTCCCCCTGCTACTGAAGGGTGATGGGGGCAGCAGCCACTGCTCACACCTGCTGACAGTGCCAGCCCTGCTTGCTCCCACCCCTGGCGCTGGCCCCAATCACTCTGCACTGTTATCGCATGGGAGCAGCAGCAGTGGGAGTGGGACTGGCAGCAGACAGGGGCCTGGGGGCCCTGGAAGGGGCCAGGCAGGGGTGTGGAGGATCACCTGAGACTCGCCCCTGAGCCCACAGCTTTCTTTCAAGGTACACGAATTTGTGCACTGGGTCCCTAGTTATATTATAATTGTGCATATATATTTATTTCTTTTTCTTATTCCCCTAGGCACACTATTTAAGGCTTCCCATTCTTTTATTAAATTATGTTTATATATTATTTACAAGAGCATTTCCTCAGTATGTGGGAACCCTGTCTGAATGTAACCACCAGCAAACAATGACAACACTAGTAAAGCTAACATTTATTGCTTACTGTGTGCAGGATACTATGCGGGGTGTTTTTACTCACATTCTCCCATTTAATCGTCAGAGCAATTCAGTGGGATTGGAATCACACATATTTTATAGAGGAGGAAGCGGCTGAGATCTGGAGATATCAAATGACTTGCCCAAGTTCACATGGTAAGGGCATGTGGTTGTCAGAGAGATGAAGTGTAGTCTCAGTGTGAGAGAAAGATGGACTGAATGTGTGGTTCTATCCCTGAGTCCTCTTGCTTTGAAAATTAAGACTTGACAAGATAAATTTGACTGGTTTTCTGGGTCCTGATTCCTGAGTGGACACTGGCTTTGTATATGCAAAGCTAACCTTTCATTTAATTCAGTCAGTGCCCACCAAAGCTGGTGTGGCCCAAGGCTGAGAGTGGAGAAGAAGTGAACAGTGTGATTCACAGGGAACCTCGAAGTGCATTGAGCATGGAGGAGGCAGAACAGTGGAGCCTCTCCTAACATCATTTAAAAGTTAAGCAACTGTAAATATATGGATGGTTTTGCATTTTAAAGGTGAATTTATAGTGAGTGGCAAAGTCATAAGGTATAAAAATTTTTTTCAGGTGTCGTTGTCTCTCCCAGTCTCAAAGCCAGTGACAAGCTGTGTTCCCTGCATGTGCTCTATGCCCCTCAGTGAGCTGAGCCCTTGAGCCCCAGTGGGGCTCAGACTCCAGGGACCGCCTGGAGGGGCTGCCGAGATTGGGGTCCTTCCCAGTGAAGTAGGGCCCGAGGAGGGACCAACACGCATGATTGGCCAGTCTGGTTACATGGCTGCTTTCTGTGTGTTGCGTGTCCAAGCATTTTATGAGACTTATATTTTCTACTAGGAGTCCAGTTCAAGGGATACTTTCAAATGTGTCATCATTAAGGAATGTGAAATTTTAGTTAAAACCAATTAACAGTCAATTACTAGATTTGATGGGAAATAAAACCTTACCTGCTAAACAACTATAAAGCAATAATAAAGACATATCATGGCAAAAACCTATGGGAGAGAGCTAAGGCTATACTTTGAGGAAATTTTATAGCCTCAAACAGCATCATTTAAAAAAAAAGAAAAACTAAAATAAACTTGTCACACATCTAAAACATTCAAAGAACAAGATCAATCAAAATGAAATGGAGGAGCATTCAGATGTTAGTAGGAATGAATGAAATGGAAAATACGAGTGCATAGGAGCTGCTTGAAGCACAGTTTGCAAAGGAGGAACAAGATCTGTTTTGTTTTGTTTTGTTTTGTGATTTTCGTTTTTATTTGTTGGCTCTCGGCAATCCTGGGGTATTTTGCTCAGCCACTGAGCAACTTTCAGCTGCAGACCCTGAGGCCTAAGAAAGGACCCACTGCAGGTAGATGCATGTCTCTGCTAAGCCAGATATGAGTAACAGTGCTGCTTGCCTTTGTGCTGTGTTTACTGCGCACGAGCTGAAGCCAGAGCCCTCGATGCTCAATCCTTAAGCATCTCTATGTGCAAGAGAAGTTTTCTACCACTTTTAATACTAGGGAAGATTTGGATACATTTCATTCATCCAACAAGTATTTATTGCCTGTTTGCCCTGTGCTAGACCGTGTTGTCAGTGCTGGAGGTATGTTCATGACCAGCAGAAGGGGAAGGGAGGAGGGAGTAAACAGGAGAAAAGAGAAGCTGGGTTAAGATTACGATTCAAAGTGCATGCCACATACAGTCAGTGCGCAGTCCGAAACCTCATGTACTGGTTTGTTGGCTTATTTACTTCCTTTCCCTGCTTAGGCCTACTTATCGTCTTCGACATTTGGTGGCTCTAAAAGCCTTCACTGTAATAGTTCCTGGCAGTTTTCTGTTGCATTCCCAGCGGCTTCCGCCCTACACTTGGATGCTGTGCAATTCATTCATCTCCAAAGGTGCATGATGTTAAGGTCTTCATTAGAGGCTATACTTTCTATCTGCGTAGAGTAACCTCTCTCAACTTCATGTATTTTGCCTTGAATTCCACTTTGGTACACAGATGGCTACCTCTGGGTTATTTTAATTGCTAAACAACCACTATAACTTTGAACAATCTTTTAATTTTTCAGTGTCATTTGGCTTTGTGTTTAATAAAAGCAGCATACACCGGTACTTTGTTTTCAACTCAGTCTAAGAGATTTTGATTTTGAGGAAAGTGATTAAATAGTTGCATTTCTTTTTCTAGAGTTAATGTTTGATGTTTTCGCATACCTACATTAACACATCTAAAATAGAATTCTGCATTTTCTTCACCCATTTCCCCAAATCTCCATTACTTTCAACAAACTAATATTCCCTGTCTTCCTCACCTCCATAAATTATTGTCATACACCCAAATTGTTGCCTGTTTATGAGTAAAGATGGATCTGTTTTTCTAGCAAGCATCTTCTTGGCATGGAAGGGCTGGGTGTGGCTTGGTGCAGAGGGAGAAGCCCTTGTGTAGGCTGGCCATGTTGCTGAGCTTGTGGAAGAAGAGCAGGCTGGCAGGTGGAGACACACCTTAACTGCCAAAATAAGAACACGTCTTTGCTGGGGAACGAAACTTTATTCCTATGAGAAACGGTTACCTGTCCGAATTAAAAGAACGGACTCAGACACACAAAGTATGGTGAAACCGAGACCTTTAATGTAGTCTTGCAAGAGCGGGTGTCTGTGGGCAGGCACACTCTGAGTGCGAGACTCCCTCCCTCGGTTCCTCACTGGCTGAGTACTATGGGGTTAACAGTTTTCCCCTCACGTCACCTAGTTCTTATTGTCTCTTATTTTGTTATTTTAATAAAAGGGCTGAGCCTTTTTTAGTTGTTTCCACCTCCTTTGTGTAGTTGCGGTGTTCAGATCTTCCTGGAAAATATGTTGTGGGTCACGTACACAGTTCTTTATTCTTATACCCTCTCCCTCCTCCCGGGGAAAATTCAGTGACCCACTGGCAACGTGCTGTTAGTTTTCCTCACTAACAGGTGACTGTGCTACAGATGGACCACGGAGGCCTGTTTCCTCACATCCCGCAGCTGCTCTGCTGTTTTCCTTTCGTGCCCCTTCCTGGTGTCTGAGAGAATCGGGGCTGGTTCCCTCGGCCTGGCTCCCCTTTTAGACTCTGCGCCAACCATGGAGGTGCCTCCAGCACTTCAACTATTTTCTTCAGAGAACTTCTCTGAATTTGGCCTGGGGCCTCTGTTTCCAGAAGCTCTGTGGCTGTAGGCCGAGTGGGAGAGAATTCTCTTTCCAGCTATGCAGGACCCAAGTTTTAAACTGATGCTTTGACAGAGCCCAGGACTACTTACTGCAGGGTTGTAGGAGGGCTCTTGGTCCAAGTCCTTCCCAGAAAGCTCTCCGAGGTCACTTTCAGGTAACTCCACCTATTACTCCACAGATAATGGTTTCAAATTTCTCCAAAGTTTTTTTCAATAACAAGAATATCTTAAGTTCCTATTCAAAAATCTACAAATCTGTGATTTTAATGCAAGCTGTCTATCATAGGTTATCATATAGATGTTGCTGCATTTAAATTCTTTTATTTTATTTTGAAATAATTTTAGATTTACAGAAAACTCTCAAATGCAGAGGATTCCTGTATAACTATGGAGAGAGAAGAATATGCCCTGCTCCTCCCCCTCCCCCCTGTATGTCCTTGTCCTAATCCCCTGAACCTGTAAATGTCACTGAACATGGCAAAGGCCCTTTGCAGCTGCCATTAAACAAAGGACATTGAGAGGGTGAGGCTATTCGCCCTGCCTGGGCAGCCCAATTCAGTCCCGGCTCCTTATTAAGAAAAGGGGGAGCTGGAGAGCCAGAGACCTGTTGCTCTGCTGGCTTTGTAGGTAGTGGTAGGTAGGAGTGGTGTAGACCAGGGGTAGTGAGCCTCTGGGAGCTGGGACAGATGAGCAAACATGTGTTAATGGCACAGAGTTTGCATTTGGGAGAGTTACAAAGTCCTGGAGAAAGAAGGTGATGGTATTTGCACAATAATGGGAACATATTTAATGTCATTGAACTGTCCATTGAGAATGGCTAACATAGTAAACCCTCTGTGAGACACATTTCACTACAACTTATTTAAAAGGCAGAGAAGCAGACTCCCCACGAGAGTTCTGGAAGGGAAGGGATGCAGCCCCATCCGGATCTTGATTTTAACTCAGACTTCTGGCCTGGAGAACTGTCAGATAACCAGTTTTCCTGTTTAAATTGTAGGTCGGTTGCCACTGCTTTGGCGGCAATAAGCAACTGAAACAATACATTCTCCCAACTTCTCGAATGCTAACATCTCACATGAACTGAGTCTAACTATTAAACTCAGACGTAAGCACTGGTGCAGTGCTGCTAGCTGCAGACTGCATTCCATTTCCCTCCATTTCCCACTGAGGTTCTTGCTCTTTCACATGATCCAACCCAGGGACCACATCGTACTTAGCTCTCATCTCCCCTTAGTCCACGGAAGGTGACAATTTCTCGTCTCTTGCTTTTATGACTTGACACTTTTGAAAAGTCATTGTCAGGTATTGATGGTGGAGCATCCATCAATTTAAGTTTGTCTGAGGTTTTCTCATCGGGAGTTGAAGTGTGGATTTGGGGGAATGTGGTCTTCTTGTCACATCACCCCGAGATATTGTGTCCTGGGGCACTGCCATTGCCATGTTGACTTTGCATAAGATATTGTTTGTAAGTTTCTCTTCTGCAGTATTTAATTATTGCAATTTTATTTTACAATCTTTATTAGTGAAGGTCTGCAAAAATTTTAAGTCAATAAGACTGATTTTTATGCCAGATATACCACTTCCTACTTGTAAACCGCTGAAGAAATGACTTCATCTCCATGGCCCTCCTTTGTCTATGAAATTGGCAGAGGCATCTCCTGTGGCTGACCTGAGCTTGTGTGTCTATTTGCCTGGGAAAGACTTACTGAGCATCGTAATTTGGTAATCATCATGTTCTGTAAAAGGACCCCAGTTCAGTAAAAGAACCACAAGACATAGACTTTACCCAGGTCACAACATGGCAGGAGGGAGGACTCACTGAACAAGAAGTCACAGACAGGTGCTATGCACATCAAGTTGGGGAGGTACAGGCTGTGAGATGTTTAGCATGAGGACCTGCCGCAGACATCGGAAAAGTCACCTGCACTGTACTTGGCTTATTAGAAGCCCGAAGGGTAGGTGGGCCTCTCCCTCCTCTCAGTCTCTCAAATGAACAGGTTGAGATGACAAGAGAAGTCTCTCCCCCGCACTCTCTCCCCTGGTTCATTGGGCAGGAGCCGATATAGGACCCCCTAGTTACCTGAGTGAGCCAGGCCCTGCGCAGCCGTGTCCCTGCTGGTGCTGTGCAGGGAGCTGTGGGAAGAGTCGTTTTAGTACATTGGTCTCTTCCCACACATTAGCTGCTTGAGATGAAATTCACCTAAAACATCTTAGTTTTCAATATATTCAGATTTTCACACGCATGTCACTGGGGGTTTGGCATGTGCATGCAGATCTCCTTCTAAACAAGAGGCTGGTCTCTCCAGGGGTTATCATGTGTGTACACATAGCTCGGGCAGAAGCAGGCTTTTACATTTAAAAAAAATTAAAAAATGAACCCCTATATTCCACCACCAAGATTTGACCACACTTGCTCTTTTTGTGTGTGAAATATTTTAAAGTATATTCCAGACACCATATCACTTCACTCTCATTGTCTTTGATCTGCATCTCTGAAACAAACCCACCTGGGAAAACAAGAATGTTGTCTGGGAGGCACCCACAGGGTGCAGTGTCTCCTCGGACCATAACAGCTATGGCACATCGGTGCTGCTTAGCATCTGCAGGCTGAAGGGAAGCAGTTTGGGGTCATGTATCCTGAGTCACAAGGAAGCCAGAGACACTTTTATGAGTTGGCTGGACAGTGTGAGAATTATGAAAATCACCCTCGCATCGTTTCTGTCAAAGAAGGAAGTTCCTTAGCTCAAGAGCAGCCATTCTGAGAGAAGCCACCATTCTAAGATGCAGGACTTGCAATTCCCCAGAAGACCACCATTCTGTTTCAGTTTCTTAAACGTCAACCCCTCCCCGTCCTTTCAATTAGCCAATTCTATAAGAGTGTGAACCCAAGGCTTAGCCAATCAGGGCAAGGGGCAGTGTCGGGGGTAGGGGGTGGGGAGGGGTGAGGGTGGGGGTGGGGAGTGGGGGGTGAGAATAAAACCTGAGTGGACCTCCCCAGGGTGCTTGTCCCAGGACCTGTGTGGGCACCCCTCCTGCAGGGGTAAGATGTTGTCTTGCTGGCGGCTCCTGAGTACCTTGTGTCCCATCAGGAGCCTAGCCCAGGGCTCGCGCTCTTTCTTTCTTTTTTTAATTTTTATTTATTTTTATTTTTTATTTTTTTAGTATTAAAATATTACAAAGGGTAGTACATATGTCTCTTCCCCCCCCACCTTCCCCAGTCCTCCCCTACCCCCCAGTGTCTTGTGTCCATTGGTTATGCTTATATGCATGCATGAAAGTCCTTTGGTTGATCTCTTTCCTCTCCCCCCGCAACCCTCCCGGGCCTTCCTGCTGTAGTTTGACAGTCTGTTTGATGCAGCTCTGCTTCTGTATCTATGTTTGTTTATCAGTTTATAATGGTCTTTATTATCCATAGGTGAGTGATGTCATGTGGTATTTTTCTTTCATTGACTGGCTTTCTAACAGCAGGAAGCCTGATGAGCCGCAGAGGCTCCTGCTTCCACGGGAGCTGTGGCTCTCTGGGGACAGACCCACACGCCCAGGCACACGCAGTTGCTTGTGTGCGATGGGACATTGAGGCTGAGGCCCTGCTTCCCGAAATGCTGTGTGTGAGGAAAGCGAATGACAGCGCCCCTGGGTGGGCCCCTGGCGTCGCTCACCACTGCGCACCCTGGGAACTCTCCTCCTCTCACTGCACCTGGGCAGACGCAGGGCATCTTATTGGTGTCCTGGGGCCTGCCTGGGACCTGCAGTGACTACGCGGAGGCGAGCTCCTCTGTCCAGGCTGTTTGTCTCTTTCCATGTTGCTTTTCCACGCGTGGTTCCATGCTTGTCCACGACGCCCGTCCTGTGGCCGCCCCCGCGCCCAGCCCGACAGCGCCCTGAGGAGGCCGAGGAGCTCAGACATGTCCGCCAGCGCCTGGCTCACCCCAGGAGACACACCAGGTTCCGGAGGAAGCAGAAGCATGAGGCCTCGCTGCCAGCAGGAGGCGGGAGTGACTGAGCTGCCCGGCGGGCCCCTCCGGGGACAGGGCCCATGGCTGTCACTCCTTCACCTCCGCGGACGCGCCCGTTAAACACGTGGACAGGACAGGACAGTGTGCCCACGCCGCTCCTCTGATACTGACCCGGTCAGGCAGCTGCACCGCCTCAGCAAGCGGCTTCCGCTGCGGGAGCTTCGCTGGTGACCGCTGTCCAGCCGTACCCACGCTGGGGGTCGCCAGGAGCCCCGACTGGACTTGGAGACTCGCTTTCCAAGGGGACCCTGAAAGATTTAATCCGACCCCAAACCAATAAGTTGACCAAGACAAGCAGGGTAAAAGCGAAAGATCGCATTTATTGATTGCCCT
>PVJC01033693.1:0-19209 GCA_004026665.1 Murina feae
TTTTGCAAGCCAGAAGGGAGTGGCAAGAGATACTCAGTGATGAAAAGTAAGGACCTACAACCAAGATCACTCTAACCAGCAAAGCTATCATTGAAGGTCAGATACAGAGCTTCCCATATAATAAAAAAGATAAAGAAGTTCATCACCACCAAACCAGTATTACATGAAATGTTAAAGGTTCTTCTTTAAGAAGAAAAATGCAAAGATCAAAAGTTTGAACAACAAAATGGCAATATATACAGACCTATCAATGATTGAACCGAAAAAACCCCCACATACAGAAGAGAAACAGACTCATAGATATAGAGAACATTTTGACAGTTGCCAGATGGGAGGAGTGTTGGAGGGAGGGGTGAAAAAGTGAAGGAATTAAGAAGTACAAATTGGTTGTTACAGAATAGTCATCTCAGTGTAAAGCACAGCCTAGAGAATAGAGTCAATAATCTACGCTAATAAAAGAGATGAAAATTGATCGTACCTTCGCAACACCCACCAGCCAATCAGGGGTGAGTATGCAAATTAACCCCACAAAGATGGTGGGTTAATTTGCATACACAGAGGCTGGGGGCGGGTGACAACACAGATGTTCTGCATTGCCCCTGCTGCTCTGGGCCTCTGGGCAGTGTAGGAAGGCAGAAAGGTGGCTCTGGGCCAGAGCAAAGGTGGTGCCGGCAGCCAGGGAAAGGAAGGCCCATCTTTGCATGAATCTTCATGCATTGGGCCTCTAGTATTCTAATAACTATGTATGGTGTCAGGTGGGTATGAGGTTTATCAGGATGATCAGTTAGTAAGTTATGTGCGTCTAATCACTGGAATGTACATCTGAAACTGATATGAATATTGTATGTCAACTGTAATTAAAAAATAAAAATGACTGAAAAGTCAAAACAAAGAAACCATTTTCTATTGTGGGCTAATAAATTCCTAAGGTATATCATCAACATATCAAAATGACAGTAAGTGACAGGATGTTATTTGAGAACCTGCTATTCTTTCCCATTATGGTGGTTCCGGAACATAATGGGTTTGGCCAAGCTCATGCAGACTGGAGAAAAGCAAGGAATTGTCAAATCCAGAGTGTACTCCAGGACGCTCTGTACTGCTGCCATCCCACCCATCCCACAGGGACCCTTACCATTTGGATTAATACTTCAGTAAAGTTTATTAAAAAATAATTTTTTTTCATTTATGCACAAAATTGGAAAAAGAAACCAAAGTGCAGTTTGCTTTCTCAGCCAAGGAGGGAAGGTGGTCCTTCTGCAGAGTCCTCTGAACATGTCACAAGCTGCAGGCGGCCCTAAGGGTACCCCAGTCCATCCGCAGGGTCTGGAAAGGAGTAAACGGAAGGCTGCCGCGGTCGCACGCGGCTGGGAGTGGTGTGTGCTGGTCCTCCTCTGGGCAGAGCCTGCGCTGTGGGAAGAAGAACGTGCAGCCCACAGCCAGCTTCTCGTGATGAGTCACGATGCTTTTAGAGGAACAAAACAGCTGTGACTCACACGTGTCAACCTTGATGGGAATATTAAGGGCTCCCTTCCCCAAGGGGATGACATAGAAAACTCTCTCTTCAAATATTGCATCTCTTCATTAAAAAAAATGTCACTTCAGCTCCTCCCCACTGCTGCTTTGGGAGAAATACCTGTCAGGTTTTGTATGTGGTTAAGACAAATCCTTCAGAACAAGACGGGGAGGAGGGGGGCAGGAGGAGCACCAACTCTGTGTGTCATGGAGGAAGGCGGTGGCACCCTCCTCTGACTGGGTTTCCAGCCCTCAACAGAGGCTCAGGCAGGGGAAGACGGGCCTGAATTTAACCCAGGGAGTGAAAACAGACGCCATGAAGCCAGCAGATATCAGAGCAGGGAGCCTGGAGAGATTTTTAAAGAGGCCTTTGTGCATTCGTGGGGTTTCCATCCCCCCCGGGTGTGGGCTCGCTTGAAGGCTTGGGGAAGAAGGTGGCAGGGCAGAGCCTGGAGCGATGCATGGCTAAGGCAAGGAGCACCAGGGCTTCCTGGTGGCACCAGAAGCCAGGAGAGAGGCACGGGACAGGTTCGCCTTAAGGACCCTGCCACACCTTGGTTTCAGACTTGCGGCCCCCAGACCTGTGAGAGAACACAGGGGCACTCTGTTTCAGGGGCCCCAGGAAGCGAATGCAGAGGCGCACCCCGTGTGTCTGGAGGAAGGTCATGCGTGAGAAGAGGCTGCACGATCCCCTCTGGCTGGGCTGCTGTGGCCCGCACCCTGGGGACTGAGCCCATGTGGCCATGGGGGATACTCCCAGCCCAGCTAGAATTTACCAGTGCAAGAGCATGCAGGCCCTAGCCGGTGTGGCTCAGTGGATAGAGCATCGACCTGCAGACTAAAGGCTCCCGAGGTTTGATTCCGATCAAGGGCACATGCCGCGGTTGCGGGCTCATCTCCAGTAGACAGCAATCAATGGTTTCTCTCTCATCATTGATGCTTCCATCTCTCTCTCTCCCTTCCACTCTGAAATCAATAAAGTATGTATATATTTTTAAAAAGAGCATTCAGATGAGTGGAAGGAGCTGCTTGCAGCTGTGTAACTGGCGCTCTCTCTTTCCGCACCTGCAGCACGGGGGACCGAGGACGTGAGGACGCTGCTTTCAGGGTGGCACGGAGCAGAGGGCCTGTGGTGACTCATCCCTACCCGGTGTGAGATGCCACTCCTGCTGTTTCAAGCTTCAGCAGAGATCCCAAAGGGAAAGGAAAATCAGCACCTTATGGGATCCGTGTGGAGACCTGCAGCTTGTCACCTACCTGGATATGACAGAAGAAGAGGCTGGGGGAACACAGTGATGGGTGGGGTGTGGCGTCGAGTGCGAGCTGTTGGAGGAATGAGGCGGGTGCTTCTCCCCTGAGGCCTCCCTGACTGTCCCCATCCCCAGCCCCACAATTAGCCGGTGAGATTTTGAGCTTCAAACCACCCCAAGGAGCTCAACAGACGCCCCCTGGAGTGGGAGGGTCAAAAGGACTGAGACTAAAGCTGCAGTTCAAGCCACAAAGGCAGAGCCTGGTTGGAGCGCCCCCTAGTGGCGGGACGAGGAGAGGGGCACATCCTAGTCAGCGGGCTGAGGAACCCACTGAAAATCACAGAACTGAAAAAAAAATACGAGGTTTGAAGTAAACGAACCCAGTGACGGGCTTAACAGCAAAATGGAGATGAAAGAGGGAAACGCCTGTGAAGTGATAGATAGCCCAGTAGAAATTGTTCAGTTTAAAGATGGTTCCTCCCACTTGGCAAAGTTTAACATGAGTTTATTGTCAACCAACGCAGAAAGGAAAGCCAAATGGTTGTCAGAGAGAAGCCCATTTTTATTAATTATGTCACAGGATTTGCAGAGACCCAACAAGAGCTCACCTGGGAACAGGCAGTGTCAGGAGCAGGGAGCTGGGACTTCGTCCTCAAGGGAATAGGAAGCCTGCGGAAGCTCTCAGCTGGGGGAGCACAAGGGTCAGGTGTATCTGAGGAAGTTCATTCATGGAGAGAGGGTTTGGGGTAGGGGTGTTGCTAGAGACAAAGAATTGCAAAGGAGGAGAAATAATTTAGAGGCTGAACCAAGGGGGTGGCTGTTGAATGGAGAGGAGGTACAACCTGAGAAACACTTAGGTGGTAGAATTGATTGGCTTGGCTCTGGAGTTGCTTTGGAGTGGAAAATGGGGGTGTGGTGGGGGAGGTGGGTAGAGTCCAGAGTGACCCATGCCTCCTGGCTTGTTCAACACAAGCTATGGCCTTCCAGACAGCCTGGTACAGAGACAATGATGCAGAATAGAGCTCAGTTCAAATCCTGGCTCTGTCAACTACTTAGTATTATAGCCTCGTGTAAGTAAGGTAACATCTCAGGGCCTTGTTTTTTTCATCTGTAAAATGGGATGATAATACCTCCTATCTTGTAGGTATGAAGTGACTGGAACATGGTCTGTGCTTAAGAAGTGGAAGAGTGCCAGGCCAGCCAGTGTGGCTCGGTGGTTGAGCATCAACCCATGAATCAGGAGGTCACGATTTAGTTCCTGATCAGGGCACATGCCTGGGTTGCGGACTTGGTTCCTGATGGGGGGCATGCAGGAGGCAGCCAATCAATGAGTCTCTCTCATCATTGATGTTTCTATCCCTCTTTCCCTCTCCCTTTCTCTCTGAAATCAAGAAAAACATTTTTTTTTAAAAAGAAGTGGAAATGTAGAATCAGCCTCTGCTGTATTCAAATTAGCTCTTCTGTTTGAAATGGGCTCATTTTCTTTGGACCAAGTCGATGTCTGACTCTCCCTTGCTTTAGAGTGAGTTCTTCTCCCAGCGCCTCCTGGTCCCACCTGCAAATCCTGACTGCCCAGCCATGGATTCTCAAAACATTTCTAAATTCCTGGTGAACACGGTCTACATTAAGTTATTATATTACTTCTTATGATGGCCCCCCACTTCCCATCATCTTCAGTCACATTATTTTGTGCATTATCATCACTGAGCTGTGACCTGAATCCCAGCACAGCAATGGCTCTAGCGCTCAGGTCTGGACTAGGGCCAAACTGTGTTCTGACAGCCAGTTCAGTTCCTATCTTGTTGCCACTAGGGGGTGCTACCTTTTTAGCTACTATTTGCTTAGTTTTGCTTTAGCTTTATAATGGATGCACTGGCTGTGTTCATACCACGATGAATGGATAAAAGCTACAGGAATAGGATTGTGGAAAGGAAAGCTGGGTCTTTGTGTCTGATTTTCCCTCTGAGGGGACTGAGCATTTATACAGATTCTTAGGCTCAACCCTGAGAGGCCAGTCTCAGGAGGTCTGGAATGGGACCCAGGAGTGTGTGTTTTAGTAAACACTCAGGTGATAGTGGTACACGTGTTCCAAAGGCTAGACTCGGGAAAGCAACACAAGTGTTTTATTTCCTTTCTATTTTTTAAAGTATGTTTTTATTGCTTTCGAGAGAGGAAGGGAGATGGAGAGAGAAACATCCTATATAATAAAAGGCTAATATGCAAATTGTCTGCTCGACCGGAAGTATATTTGGAAGTTCAACCAGGAGTTTGACCAGGGGGTGGGGTACTATCCCGATGAGCCCCCCCTACCCCAATCAGGGGCAGGGCTGGCCAACCTGGCCTGACCCCACCCATGCATGAATTCGTGCACTGGGCCTCTAGTCAATGATAAGAGAGAACCATCAATCAGCTGCCTTCTGCAGGCCCCCTTCAGGTTCAGGGGATTGAACCTGAAACCCAGGCATGTGCCCTGCCTGGGAGTTGAACTGTGACCTCTGGTTCATGGGTCGACACTCAATCACTGAGGCACACTGGCTGGGCAGCATACAGTTTCTTAATCTTCCCACTTAGTACCCCCATCTAGGGCCTCACTGTGGGTTTTTTTGTTTTGTTTTTTTTTGCAAAGAACAAATCCAATCTTCTGCCAGATGGGGAAGAACTGCTAAAGGACTACTCAGAGTGTGGTAGAGGTTCTGCAGATATAATTTCTTTTTAAACTGTATTCAACCAGTTCTCCTGGTTTAATGCCAATTCCCAGTCCCCTTATCTCACCGACACTTTTTTTTTAAATGGGGGATATTGTCCTGATAAATTGAAATGCCTCTTTCAAAGCCATCCTGCTTTATTATGGTTTTAAAAAAAATATTTTTAGGGGACCCTTTCCCCCTCCTTACTTGGTAGTCCATTCTGTGGGACTCTTTCCCTCTTCCCATGTGGGAGTCTGTACTTATTCTTCAGTAAATCTCCACCTTTGCTATAAAAAATATTTTTATTGGTATCAGAGCGGAAGGGAGCGAGAGATAGAAACATCAATGATGAGAGGGAATAATTGATTGGCTGCCTCCTGCACACCCCACACCGGGGATCTAGCCTGCAAACCAAGCATGTACCCTGTCTAGGAATTGAACCATGACCCGATGAGCTACCTTGGCCGGGCAATCAACTTCACTTTTAACATTTCCTGAGACTTTGAAGGTGTAAATCAGGGGTCCCCAAACTTTTTAAACAGGGGGCCAGTTCACTGTCCCTCAGACCGTTGGAGGGCCGTACTATAGTTTAAAGAACAACAACTATGAACAAATTCCTGTGCACATTGCACATACCTTATTTTAAGCAGGACAGGCAGCAGCGGCAAAAACACCTGGCGGGCTGGATAAATGTCCTCGGCAGGCCGCATATGGCCCGCCGGCCGTAGTTTGAGGATGCCTGGTGTAAATTGTGTTGGTTTAAGTTTCCTCACTACGGACTTAGGACTCAGCTTTCTTCAAGCTCCCACGGAGTAAGTTAAAACTTACCTAAACGGTGTCCAGCTCTCAAAACTTTGTGGTTGCTTTGTCCTCTCCCCATTTCACTCTCCTTGTGGATTTATGTTCAAGACAATCACTTTATTAAGTTGTTTTTTGTGGGTTTTCAAGAACGATAAAATTAGAATCATATGCTCGCTCACTCGGTAACTCAACTTAACTCTGGCTCTGACTCCACCTCTCCACGGATATCCCTCTCACCAAGTCACCTGTGACCTCCACGTACTCACATCCAGCAGGCTGCGTTTCCTCCTTGTCTGCCGCCAGCTCTCAGCAGCCTCAGTTGAAACCGAGCGCTCTCTCCTTGGCTCCTGGAACAACACCTCTGTTGGGTTTGCTTCCTGCTTCTCTGGTTTCCCCTTCTCAGTTTTCTCCTCAAGTTCATTGTCCTCTGTCCATTCTCCAAAGAGAAGTGTCCTCAGGGCGGGCTTGAGCTCTTCCCTCCCTTAGGGAATGTCACACTTTTGTTCCTGGTGCCAACACAGACCTTCCTTTGACTTCTCAGCTTTTCTATTCCATCGCCTACTTATCTCCCAGGCATGTTTAACTTCAAGGTATCCAAAACAGAACTCCTTTGTTGGGAGATTTTTATTTTAAATATATTTCATTGATTTTTTACACAGAGGAAGGGAGAGGGATAGAGAGGTAGAAACATCAATGAGAGAGAGACATTGATCAGCTGCCTCCTGCACATCTCCCACCGGGGATGTGCCCACAACCAAGGTGCATGCCCTTGACAGGAATAGAAACCTGGGACCTTTCAGTCCGCAGGCCGACGCTCTATCCACTGAGCCAAACTGGTCACGGCTGTTGGGAGATTTTTGATTACTGGCTCAATCTCCTTACTAGTGATCGGTCTATTCAGATTTCCTATTTCTTCCTGATTCAGTCTTGGTAGGTTTTAAGTTTCTAAGAATTTTTCCATTTCTTCTAGGCTGTCCAGTAGATGTTGGCATCTACTTGCTTCTAGTAGCCTCTTATGAACGTTTGTATATCTGTAATATCCATTGCAATGTCTTCTTTTAAAAAAAATTCATAATTTTGTTGAGTTGCAAAACAGAACTCCTGATTTCCCCTCTAAGTTTATTCCTTATCAAGTCTTCCTCACCTACACAGATATACAAGCAGAAATCAGAAAGTCATTCTCGTTCTCTCCCTCTTCCTTGCTCCCAACATCCCCAACACCAGCCAGCCTTCCTGACTCTACCTCGGTAATATTTCCACTCAGTCCATTTCTTCATCTTGACTGCCATCCCCTGAGTCTATCAATAGCTATCATCTCCCACTATCATCTCTCACCTTGACTATTGCAACAGTCTCCAAACTGGTCTCCTACTTTTTCCCTTGGCTCCCTGAATCCTGCCCCTGACACAAGGGGTCCTTAAGAAAACAAAAGTCAGATTATTCTCTTTTCTGATAAAAAAATATTTTCATTATTCTTAACATCTAAATTTGTTGCCAAGATCCACACCAGACACCATGCCTTTTTCTACTGGGCACCCTTGTTATTTCCCTGAGTGCTTCTTCTGGGCACCATAGTCTCCTGCTGGGACATGGAGCCTTAGAGGAGCCCAAACACAGATCTCGTGTGTGTGTGTGTGTGTGTGTGTGTGTGTGTGTGTGTGTGTGTGTTTCATCTGGTTAGAGTGCCAAGGGAGTGAACTGTATGCCTCATAGAAAACAGCTGTGAGTGAAACTGTTTTCTAGTTTTGCTTCTAGCCTCCTCCTTCCTATAGGATTGGACACAAGTTCACAGAGGCTGGGAGTTTGGGAGGCTGAGGGTACCAGTGGGGCAGGAGGTGAATCTGAGTAACAGCATTGGGTGGCACTAAGAACCATCCCTCCTTCTGACAGCTAAGACTTTGCCTTTTGCAGGTTGCTTTTCCTAAATCTCTCTCCTAAGAAACTTCGCAGCCTCTCAAGCAAACACAGCAAATCAGAATCTTTGTCTATAGGTGGATACCACCACCAACTTTTAATTCTGTGATTAGAACCCCCCTCCCATTTTCCCTCTAGAACATCTGCATATATACTTAAGTGTCCAAAAGAGATACATTGCTTTTGCTGCATGGGTCTTATTCAGTAAGGTGGTTCTCCTCCTCCTCCTCCTCCTCTTCCCCCTCCTCTGCCTTCTCCTCCCCTCCTCCTCTCCCCAAGGATATTTTCCCCATTGATTTTTAAGAGAGTGGTAGGGAGGGAGAAAGAGAGAGAAATATCAACATGAGGCACATCAATTGGTTGCTTCCTCCATGAACCCCAACCAACTAGGGCTGGGGAATGAACCCAGAACTGAGGCATGTGCCCTTGACCAGGAATCAAACCCACAACCCTTGCGGTCTGTGGACCGTGCTCTAACCACTGAGATAAACCGGCCAGAGCACGGTCTGTGGACCGTGCTCTAACCACTGAGATAAACCGGCCAGAGCTCTTCTTCTTTTTTAAATGGTACTAAAGCTGTATTCTTATTTGAGTTGCTCTGGTAAGTGTGAAACCATCTATTTTCTGACCTTTGAGATGGCAGCAACTCTGAGATTTGTAAGGGAGTTGCTTGCTGGTAGCTGAGAACTTGAAATACACATCGGCTAATTTAACCTTAGGACAGGGTCTATCAGAAGATAAAATCGATAATGCCAGTGATTTAAATGTTCTACCAGCCCATACAATTTTTACTAGGCTAATTTCCCCCCCAGAGCTGTTGAATAACACTGTATGCAACACAGATAATAAACACAGTCAGGTCATCGTCCTTATGTTCATTGCTTGTTCCTGGGTTTGGTCATACGTTGATAAGGGAGTTCCACACTGTGGAGGAACTATTTTTCACGCTATTTCCAATAACTGTTCTATTTTTCTCAGTTCAGAATAGGATTATTCACAGCATAGACACTGCTTGAAATTGTAAATTTTCTCCCAAGGCCCTTAGTAATCTTCATTTTCCCTCCCTTGAGTAGGCGAGCACATGGAAATTTCCTGTAATGGGGTTGCCCTTGGAGAAGACTGCCTGGGCTCTCCACGTGTGATATACACAGCGACCGAGATGTTTGCAGCCCCATGAGAACAGTTCTCAAATGGGAGATTGGCATTGTGATCAATGCGTGGACTTTGGTGTCCTACAGACCTGGGGTTAAATCCTGGCTTTGGTGTTGGCATCAGACAAACACAAGTCATTTAGCCTTCCTCAGTCTCAGTGTTTTCATCATGAGTTCCTCCTAGCATTGTGTGAAGATTAAATGAGCTGATCTATGTTCAAAGTACTTATTATACCGAGACTGGAACATATAAGTGCTCCTTAAATGTTAGCTTTAGACATCAGGGCCGGGTGGAGGACCGAGCTCCCCCTGAGGGCTCCCGTTGCAGCCTGGGAAGCCTGCTCCAGGGCACCAAGGGTCCCGCTGACTCACTGTTTATCAGGAGGAATGTCCTTGTAGGGGTGCCACCCGCCAGTGTCTCCAGCTGGTTCCTCTGGTTGACCCTGGGTGCAAAATGCAATTGCATCTGTGCAGAAAGCTGGTGCTGACTGTGACCTCTGCTTCTCTGCACAGAGGTGGGGACACAAAGAAAGGGAGAGCTGCCTCCACACTCTTGGAGGCCCCTGGAGGTTAACTCTGTCTTGCTCTGAAGATGCCAGGACTTCCAGGACACTGGGAGGGAGCAGGCAAAGGCAGTCCTGCAATGTCAAAGGCAGGACAGAAAGTATATCTGCAAATCCCCCTGTTGATCAAGAAATGA
This sequence comes from Murina feae, assembly GCA_004026665.1. Taxonomy (NCBI): domain Eukaryota; kingdom Metazoa; phylum Chordata; class Mammalia; order Chiroptera; family Vespertilionidae; genus Murina; species Murina feae. The sequence goes on from PVJC01033693.1 coordinate 10,019, forward strand.
CAAGAATAAGGGTTAAAATACTCACGTGTTCAGAATTCGACACGCACTGCCCCGTCCTCCCAACAGCACCATGAAGCTGGTTCCGTACTCATTTCCATTTCGTAAATGAGACTGGGAGGTAGAAGGGGGCCCACGATGGCACAGTTGGAAAGCATCAGAGCCAGATTTGAACACAGGTTGGTCTGAGGGAAGAAAGAATGCAAAAAACACTCTAACGTCTTGCTTTGATTATCCCCAAACACAGGCAGAGTCAGGTCTACCCCTCGAATGGGCAGTGTGCAGGGAGCTTCATGCATATGGACAACTTCCGCCTTCAAGAATGCCCTGTGGGCACCTTGTCTTCTTTTCCATCAGCTCCAGAGCTGCCCGCTTCGAGCCCCTCCCTGCCCTGCCCTGCCCTGCCCCCCAGGCAGCATTTTTCACCGGGTAATTGCAGATGAAAAACCTGGTTGTCTGCTCTGTTCATTTTTTTTTCTTCCCCCTATTTACTATAATCAGAAAGTCATGTTTTTCATTGAGGATAAGGCAATTACTTTTCTGTCGACTGAAGACTGGCAGAAAACAGACAGAGCCTCATTTCCACAATAATTTAGGGATTGAGAGATAGCCCGACTTCCCAGCGTCTCTACCCCTCCCTTCATAGCTCTACCTTAATCGCGGCAGCAACAGCCCAAATGGCATTGACTGTGTAAAAGACTGTGGCCCCTTCCCCCTTATCTGGGAAATGATGAATGAATGACAGTCACCATCCGTGCCCCCGAGCTTCTTTGCTGTGGTGTGGTCTAACTTTATACGTAAGTACAGCGAACAGCCCGCCCCACCCCAGGAGCAGTATAATAAACAGGAAAATAAATGTGTATTTTTCCCACCTCCCTGGGTCTCATTTTTATTTGCAAAGCAACTCTTTGCAAAAGGAAATGAATACGATGTACCACATCTCGTTAATGATGGGAGGTCCAGGTTATACTTAAGCAAACAGCAAATCAGCATTGCCTGAAAGCATTCTCTTTTCTGTTTGAGAAAGAACGTCAACTATCTGGTCTACTTTGTGCTACACAGACACTTCTGAGAACCTTCCAGAGCTCTGGGAAACTAGTTTGTCTCCATGCTTGTGCCCATGGTCCGAGGTGAGAACATTCTATTCCTCATCTTGAGCTTTGCCTTAGAAACCCGAGCCCTGTGCTCTTGGGCTCCTGGCATGGCAAACTAGCCATCTTCTGCCAAAAAAGTGCCAGCCAAAATCGATCCCATCTATTTCAGTTCTTCTCTTTTCATCAGATTATATTCTCACAGATGCCTGCTGAGTCTCAAGCTACTTTTCAGCTTCGTGTGCTATCAAAATCTTCATGGGTTCAAGGCGAAGGGACAATCATAGAAAGCTGATGCATGGGAATAGGACGCTGGGTCTTAATGAACATTGTAGAAGGCGTTATTCAAGTCCATGGAAAACCAGTCCTTTTTTTCTAACGAGGAGTAAGACTCCATGCAAGTGGACAAGAAGACCACGGCTCTAATCTTTCTCTCCCTGACATTTAGAGCAGCGGTCGCCAACTGGTGGTCCGAAAGGTTGGCGAAACTAACCTTTGGCAAATTTACTCACCCTTTTTTGTTCCAGGTGAAGAGGAAGTGCAGTGTTAGAAGATACAGATAATGATGGCTCTAAAGGTCCTGAAGAATATGGAATGCTCTGTGGATGTTTTATCAAAATTTCTCTGGGTTTTCAGAATTCTCTTTGGAATTAGTGCTGTGGGAATATGGCTTTCCAGTCTCACCTAGAATCTGGTCTCCTTTTCTTCTGTAATAATGCACAACTGGAAGCTGTTCTGTCATTGAAAAAAAAATTGCCCATCCACCTCATCTTCACTAGATTTCTCCCTCCAGGCCATTTCCAGCAGAAGGTGGCTCACATTCCCTCGCTGTGAGTACAAACCAGTTATTCATTACATCTTCTCAATGGAAGGAGGTGTAATGAAATCAGAAACTTGAAACATCAGCGGTGGCTTTTCCCTGGGTTTCCATCTGGGGAATGATTAAGTGCCACAGGATGTCAGCTCGGGCAGAGATGATTCTGAAGACATTGAAAGAACCTGCTGAAACCCTAGCTGATTTGGCTCAGTGGATAGAGTATCAACGTGTGGACTGAAGGGTCCTGGGTTCGATTCCAGTCAAGGGCATGTACCTCAGTTGTGGGCCCTCTGGTCCAGGCACCAGACCCTCTGATCCGGACACATGCAGGAGGCAACCAATCAATGTGTGTCTTTCACATTGATATTTCTCTCTGTGTGTCTCTTCCTGTCTCTTCCACTCTCTCTAAAAATCAGTGGAAAAAATATCCTGGGGTGAAAATAAATAAATAAATAAATAAATAAATAAATAAATAAATAAATAGAAAGAAAGAACAAACTTGTTGAATCTCTTTAGAATGAACCCAAAGGAGCAGACCTCTCTTCTCATGAGAATTATTTGGTTTAAAGACTAGTGGAGGGAGAATTTACTCTATAGTGTTTAGTTTCACATTTAAATTTCATTTCCCGTATAAATGTTTCATGGTAACATATCCAATTACTTCCTTGTTGTATGTGTGTGCAAAATTTCCTCTTTCACCTTTTCTACCTTCTTTTTTAAAAAAATATATTTTATTGATTTTTTTTACAGAGAGGAAGGGAGAGAGATAGAGAGTTAGAAACATCGATGAGAGAGAAACATCGATCAGCTGCCTCCTGCACGCCCCCCACTGGGGATGTGCCCGCAACCAAGGTACATGCTCTTGACCGAAATTGAACCTGGGACCTTTCAGTCCACCGGCAGACGCTTTATCCACTGAGCCAAACCGGTCAGGGCTTTTTTACCTTTTTAAACCAAGTAAAAACTCATTTCCCCTCTTGCCATTTTAATATTCCAGTTTCCCTGTTTATCCTCTTTGTCTGCAATGCCAGGTGTACCATACATTTCCCCCAGGGGATGGAGTCATTCTTCAAAAGCAAGAGATGCATGAATGGGCCTGTGTCAAATGACACTTGCTGATTTTCTCACCCAGGTGCTGGGAGTGGGATCAGATTTTGTGCTTTGGAGTGCTAACTTTGAGCTTTCTTCCTTTACCAGAAAATTACTCTTTTCAATCAGCATGCAGTCAGCTAGCCAGGAGTGGAGACTGGGCCCTGGGGACTGGCGGTGGAGGGTGGAGGGGCTAGGGGTGGGGGGGAGTGTGCTCAGTGGAAACTGCTTTGAAATCCTCCAGGGAGAGGGCATGGAGCGCCGTGGGTACTTGCAGAGAGGTATGGCATTCAGGACCTGGGGTCTGCACCCCATTGCCAGAATTATTGCTGCTACTGCTCCTCATCTGTATTGGTTTTTCATGTGGAAAAAAATGACACTTATAAGGCAGCGAATCACTCTACTCTTTTTCAGATGACTGATCCTGGCGGCAGGTTCAGGATCTGTGGAGCTTGTGTTCTGTTCTGGACGCTCACTGCCTCACTGAAGGTCTCCTTCCCCTGCTCAACATAGTTGGGCAGAGCCCAGGGATGCTGGGCCACAGACTAAGCCTTGGAAGGCCCTAGACCACTGCTCCCGTTTCCATAGAAATAAGCTTGGGGCCGTACTCACCACAAAGGGTCTTAAAGCCACAGATACACTATTTTGAGAATCCCATCAGGTAACAAATACCAGGCAGCACCAGCTTTTAAAGGCATAATGTATTGTGTTGCTCTGGATGGCGTTGGCTAAAGCGTTTCAATTCCCTGTCACAAGCTTCCCTCCTTCAGAATCATTCTGTTGTTGTTGTTGCTTTGACAATCGATGGAAAATGACCAATTCTTTTGCTTTTCGTAAGAAAGGAAGCAAGACCGAGAACAGGAGAGATTGAGTCTGAAGGGATGGCTTAAGATCACTTATTACACTTTACATAGTTGTGTCTAATTTATTGCATTCATCCCTGAAGTTTTGGGAGAAAATCCAATACCAGCTGAAGAGTTGTAATTAAAAGAATGCCGAGCCCTTAGTCAGAGGCTCTGAGCTCCTGCTGAGACTTTGAGTGATTCTGAATTTGTGGTTTTTATGTAATAGCAAGAACAGATTCAATGAAAAAAAAATCCAGATGGCTGTTCTGTAGCAACTAGAGGCCTGATGCACGAAATTCGTGCAAGGGGCTTGGCCCTTGCAGATGTGACAGCTTGCCTCGGCCCTCACAGCCCAGCTTCGTTACAGACAATGTGCTGTAAGTCTGCATCTTATAATTTTATAGGACATAACGAATACTATACATATCTTCCGTATATTTTGTAAGATGTACTAAACAGTACACACTACCGCCTATAGACAATGGGTAATACACACAATATGGTGTGTGGGTATGACATGGCGTATGTACTATATTGGGTACTTTATGGCGGTGTTTTGTCATAACGGGTATTTAGTAAACACAGGTAGAATGAATGAAAACATGGAGGGTTTATTCTTTCTTCAGGGGTGGTTTCCTCCTCTCACCAGGTGCTCTGCCTTCTGTGGGACACGAGAATTTGTTTTCCCACCCAAGTCTGAGCTGAGTGTGCACCAGGGAGCAAGCTGGGCCGTGGACCCCGGCTGCCTTGGGGGTCTGGAGGGAAGCCAGCTGTGCCTCCCAGCCCCATTCAGAGAGGGTGTCCAACCTCAGGGGCTCCTGTCTTCTCTGGCTTCTTGAGGACAGAGCTGGGATCAGCAAGTGGCAGACCTGGAAAGGGTGTCGGTGACAGAGCCTATCCAGCTCTCGGGGAAAGCATAGGTCCACGCCCCACTCCCCCCGCCCCGTGTCCAGGTTGAAACCAGCTCCAGGGGCCTCCTTTGGTTTTGTAGAACTTCCTGGTAGCGCCCTGACTCAGGCCCTCTTTCTGCTTGAACTGGGAAATGAGGAGAGCATTGAACCTAGTGGCCAGGAAGCCTGGGGTCCCTTCCTAGACGCTTTAGCTCCCAGGATGGAAGAAGGAGGAAGCGAAGGAGGGAGGGAGGGAGGGAGGAAGAGGGTAGGTGTTTGAATGGGTGAATGCACAATAGCCTGAGAGCCCTAACTCCAGCCGGTGCAGGCGGAACCCCTGGTAGGATCCCGGGGGTGGGGAGTCCCCCTCTGGCACTCCGAGGGAGGGTGTGGGAGAGAGGGGACTAGGGGGGCGGGGGAGCGGAGAGGCTGAAGGGAGGAGGCGGGGAAGGAGAGGTGGGGAAGGGGCGGGCCTTGGAGCCGGAGAGGAGGGGCGCGCGGGGAGGGGGCGCAGCGCAGGGCGCGGCGGGAGGGGAGCCTGGCTGGGTGCAGGCGGCTCGGGCGGCTCGGGGACGCGATGCTGCCGCCGCCGCCGCCCCGGTCTCGCTGGCCCGGGCTCCGCCGCCCAGGCTGAGCCGCCGCCCCAGCCGAGCCCAGCGGCCGCGGGGAGCCCGCCGCGCAGGAGGATGGGCTGCGGCGGGAGCAGGGCCGATGCCATCGAGCCCCGCTACTACGAGAGCTGGACCCGGGAGACCGAGTCCACCTGGCTCACCTACACCGATTCGGACACGCCGCCCAGCGTCGCCGCCCCCGACAGCGGCCCCGAGGCGGGCGGCCTGCACGCGGGTGAGTGAGCGGGTCCCGCAGACCCCGGCGCAGGAGGCCGGGCCCCGGAGTACGCGGGAGGATGTGGCAGCGGCGCCAGGGGCAGCGCTGTCCCCCAGACAATTCGGGGATGGGGCGAGGGAAGGAGGGAGAGGGCGGGCAGGCAGACAGTGAGTGCCCGCACAGCTGCAGCCCTAGGCCCGGGGAGCCGGTGCCAGGCGGACCCCGGTGCCTGGGAAGCCCAGCACTTAGCCTCCTCCAGGGACGGGAGGGGGCGGGGAGACCGGCTCAGCGCTCCGTGGGGTGAGAGGGCAGCCCAGCTGGCGCGCGCACCTGCCCCCTGTCCCGCGCACCTGCCTCCTGGCGCGCACACCTGCCCCCTGTCCCGCGCACCTGCCCCCTGTCCCGTGCACTTGCCCCCTGGCGCGCGCACCTGCCCCCTGTCCCGTGCACTTGCCCCCTGGCGCGCGCACCTGCCCGGCATTCCACCCACGCTCCCGGCCCCCTGGGCTCGCCTCCGCTCCCACTTTGGTCCATGCCCCCGGCTGTCCCCTGTGTACTCAGCGGGGTCACTTCTCCAGACCTTGGACCTCACTCCTGGGACCTCACCCAGATTGTCTGGGTGGAGTCCTCCTTGGCGATTCCCCATTCCTACCTCCTGGGAAGGTGGCCCCTAGAGAGCTTCCAACAGCAGAACCCCAGCTCAAGGCAGTGCAAGCGCACTGTCAGGCAGTTGTTTCGCCGTGAAGGACTCCCCCACCCCTACCCCTGGGGTCCCAGTGCTTCACGTGGGGCAAGGCATGTAACTGGAAACACTCCCACCCGGGTAACCCCGCCCCCCTCCCCTCCTGCTAGCAGGATTCCGATGGAAAGGCATGCAAAGAACTTTCCGGACCAGTCACAGAATCAAGTTGTTTATTATTATTATTATTATTATTATTATTACTATTATTATTTCAGCAGACACTAATAATTGTAGGGTAGAGAGGAAAATAGGCTAACTGTTGCCACAGACTGAACTTTAATCATAAACCTGTTGGTGATTTGAAAAGGCAAAAATCTCACTACTTACTACATGGATGTTGTAAAAAAACAGATTAATATTTGGATTAACATGTTTCAACCATCTATTGACTCCTCGATGTTACTGGCATTTTTAAATAATGAAATCTAAAATATAAAATGAGATTAATTCGAAGTATAATGTATACTCTGTGGAGGAGGAAAGACCTACGCCTCCTAAAGAAGAGCTGTCCCTTTAATCTTTTGTAGGACCAAACCTGGCTCCCTTTTCACATAAACTTTGTGATTCCCTTTTTTTTTTTAAAAAAGGCGAGACCTGTCAGTTATTCAATAGAACGGTTATTTTTTTAAAATATATTTTATTAATTTTTTTTTACAGAGAGGAAGGGAGAATTAGAAACATCGATGAGAGAGAAACATCAATCAGCTGCCGAACACCCCCTACTGGGGATGTGCCCGCAACCAAGGTACATGCCCTTGGCCAGAATCAAACCTGGGACCCCTGAGTCCGCAGGCCGATGCTCTATCCACTGTGCCAAACCGGTTAGGGCAATAGAACGGTTATTTTGTGTGGCTGATGCTCTCAGCAACTCTCCAGGCGATGTGCTGGCAGAATTCAACGTCAGAAGGAGTAGAAGACGTAGTGAGCCTTTAAAGGGGGCCTGGGAACTGTTATCCGTACCAGCCTTTCCCGGGAGGTATGTTACCGCTCAGCAGAGTCAAAGGCCAGAGCTGCACGCCAAGGAAACATGGTGGAAAGATCTAGTCTGAAAAAGAGCAAAGTGCAGCATCAGGGAACGGTTGCCTTGGTGACTGGGAGTATATGGTGTGTGTGTGTGTGTGTGTGTTCATATTGGGTGCTGGTTAAATATGTACATAGCTATTCCTCTCCAAAGCTTATTCATTTATTGCTCTGCCATCCTGAGTCAGATCCCATCATGCATCATGAGACCTGGTCCCTGCAACAGGTGGGACCTGGGACAAGCATGCTCATTGGTGGTACCTGCCAAACCTAGGGCAGCCCATGAACTCAGTCCAGGCTTCGGGGGGTTGGAGCCGGGGAGGGGTGGGGGCAGCGCCTGCTGGCCCACAGCGACTGTGTTGTATAGGAAGCTGCAATGCATTTTTTTCCTGTTTCCATTGACCTTTTCCTGATGGGGGACAAAAGGAAAGGCTGGATTTAGCAGAGTCCAGACTGGAAAATCACAAAAATGGCCTGGTCACTCGAATTTTAAAGCTGGAGAGGGTCTCTGAAGGTCACCTATTCAAGGCAGATGGGACGCAGTTGCATTGCCCCGGTCAAGACATCCTCTCAACTACTGCATAGCTCTTACCCCCGTTCCCCCTGTCTTCCAAGGTCCTTTCTTTCTGAGCCCGTCACTCTCGTTTGTAGTGTCAAAGCCACTTCCTGCTGGTCACCCCAACCTCAGGGAGTGAACCCATCATCTCTGAGTGCTCTGTGCTAGCACCTTGGGGAGCATGCCTCCCAGTGGAGGGCCTCCCCCGCCACCCCCCGCCGCCATAGGTATTCAGTAAATATTGATAGAACGGGGCATGGTTTCGTAGGTCCCACAAAGGAAAGAGCTCATGGCCTCCTCCTTACTCAAAGAGTAATGATGAGCCTCTGGCTCCCATTTCTGGAGATCACTTCCACTAGCCAGCAGAATCCAATTACATTTTGAGATTTAGCTGTTATGTAGGCTGGAATTAAAGACTTAGCCGAAGCCACAGTATCGGTTATCCATTGCTTCGCTGTGTCACGGAGGCGTGTCTCTGTCACAGGAAATTAAATTGGTCTGGCATGAGTTACTTCTCATGAAATCAGCTTGCTGGATTGACGTTTACTTCTGTTGTCTCATTGGGGGTCTCCTGAGGAGAAGGGAGTCGGAGGTTGCCTGTCTCAGCCGTCAGCGGTTCTCAACCTGTGGGTCACGACCCCTTTGGGGGTCAAAACGACTCTTTCACAGGGGTCGCCTATATACATCTTGCAGATCAGATATTTACATTACGATTCATAACAGTAGCAACATTACAGTTATGAAGTAGCAACGAAAATAATTTTATGCTTGGGGGTCACCACACCATGAGGAGCTGTATCAAAGGGTCGAGGCATTCAGAAGGTTGAGAACCACTGGGTTAATCGCTCCCTCGCCTCGGTTTGATTTAATCACCAGTCCCTCTCATTACATCCTTAAACACCCCCTTTAATATTGTCCTTTCTTTAAACCTAATTTCTCTGAAGAATAAAACATTTCAAATTTCTCTACCAGTCCCTCTCATTACATCCTTAGACATCCCCTTTAATATTGTCATTTTTAAAATCTAATTTCTCTGGAGAATAAAACATTTCAAATTTCTCTCCAGTGCTTCTCCTTTACAGGTTTAAATTGCTATAATAATTGATTTAGTAAATGCGACATGAAAGATTGCAGAATTAGAGACTCGCAGCAAAATGATTTACCCGAATAAACTGAAAAATCAAATACAATGAACAGCACTTAATACCACCGTTAGCTAACAGGTTCCTGATGACTTACTAAGGGCCAGGCACTGTCAGTGGCATTGGATGTAGATCACCTGGGCTCATCCTCAAGCTGAGAAGGTGGCAACTATG
>PVJC01033694.1:0-19227 GCA_004026665.1 Murina feae
GGATCAGGGAGCAGGAAAAGGCTGGCCTGACCACAAGGCGGGGTTTTCCCTGCTTTCTGGTGGCTGGAGGAAGATGGGCAGTAGGCAAGCTTGGGAGGCAGGCCGCACCCAGTCCTGGCCACGCTCAAAAAAGAGAACAACATGCAGGGGAGGGCAAGAGTCTGAGAGATCAACATAGAGGGGGTGCCTGCTCCAAGCCGCCACGGTGCGCCTGGGGGCAGGACCCCGGCAGGTAGACACACACAGGAGGACTGCTCCGAGCCTCAGATGCGGCTGGGGGCAGGTCCCCAGTGGCCACACACACACATACACACACACACACACACACAAGGTGCCTGGCAGACTGGGGCCATCATAGGACATCCACTGAGGGGTCCCAGACTGTGAGAGGGCACAGGCCGGGCTGAGGGACTCCCTCCACCCCGAGTGCACAAATTTTTGTGCACCGGGCCCCTAGTATGATATAATAAATTTTGAAACATATACACGAAATCATCAACAAAATGATGATAATGAATACAATCAACACCTCCCCAAATGTCCTCATACCTTTGTGGTCTCTTCCCAAATCACTGCTTCATATCAACCATTTTTTTTAACCTATTTTATTTAACTATAAATTATTTTCACTTTCTAGAATTTTAATTTTTTTTATAGAACCATAGATTAGACACTCTTTCTTTTTGGTCTGGCTTTTTAAAAATTCATGTTAATTATTTTGAGATCATCTTTTTTGCTGCATGTATAGATAGTTTGTGTGTGTTTTTTATCTTAGACATTGTACTTTTCACCTCTAGAAGCTTGATTTTGTTTTGTTATTTTAAAAAATATACATTTCTGTTGATTTCAGAGAGGAAGGGAGAGGGGGAGAAAGATAGAAACATCAATGGTGAGGATCACTGATCTGCTGACTCCTGTGTGCCCCACACTGGGGATCAAGCCAGCAAACTGGGCATGCGCCCTGACTGGGAATCAAACCTGCAACCTCTTGGTTCCTGGGTCAATGCTCAACTGCTGAGCCACACCAGCTGGGCTGTTTTGGTATTTTAAAATATATTTTACATTTCTATTTAAGTGCTCCATTTTCTACCTTCTTAAAAGTTATAACTATTTCACCTTCCATTATAGTATTTCTATCATCTGTGTAATTTCTCAGCTATTTTGAATTCACTGATCTTTCTGCTTAATATGTTTCATATTTCCGCCTCCCACATATAACTTTTGATTGGATGCCAAACACTGAAAATTTTGCCTCTTTGGTGTGGCACATGGTTTCGTATCCTATAAATATTCTTGAGTTTGTTCTGGGGCAAAGCTAACCTGCTTGGGAATAGTTTGATACTTTGTAGATAGCTTTTAGGCTTTGCTTGTGGGAACTTTTAGTCTAGGGCTCTCCTGGCTCCCAGCAGAGGCACTGTCATTAAGAACTCTACGTGAAACCTTGTGGATTATAAGATTTTCTGCTGGAGGAATGAACCTTTCCTGGCTCTGCTGACCCCGTGGAATCATTTGCTCTGTTACTTTCCATTCTTTTCTGGCCTCCAGGTTTTTCTTAAACTTCTTTGTTGAACAGTCGTCAGCTAAAAACTGGAGAGGGACCTTCTGCTCTTCTCAAGAACTTTCTCCCATGCTTCTCTCTTCCCTTTAGTACTGTCCTCTGTGGATCATATCCTCCTGACCTCTCTAGATTCTGAAGTCTCTTCTCAACTCAGGGGGGTGACAAAGTTGGCCTGGGTCCTCCCTTCCTGCATACCAGCGTCTAACCACCTTGGGCAATCATAGTGCTCAACTCATTCGTTTCTCCTCTCTCAGTGATCACTCTTCTGTCTTGTCTGAAATCGAATGTATGAGACCAACTATTTGATATATTTTGTGTTATTTTTAATTGCTTTAGCGGGAAGGATATATCCAATTCCTATTATTTTTAAAATAATATATTTTATTGATTTTTTACATCGATGAGAGAGAAATATCGATCAGCTGCCTCCTGCAGACCCCCCACTGGGGATGTGCCCACAACCTAGGTACATGCCCTTGACCGGAATCGAACCCGGGACCCTTCAGTCTGCAGGCCGACACTCTATCCACTGAGCCAAGCCAGTTAGGGCCCAATTCTTATTATTTGACCTACCCTGAAAGAAGTCTCCAATTTTAATTTTAAAGTTTCTTTTCATTGAAACCTAAAAATAGGCTACAATATAAGTCTCACAATACCTTAGAGTTAGACAAATCTTGTGACATTTTAGAGATTAGAGAGTTGTTAATTTTTTGCTTCAAATCATTTTGTAAACTCTAATGCATTACATGAAAACTTGACATAAAACTTTCATGTTTGATTCCATTTGAATGATATGTATTTAAAAACATTATAATAACTAATGACAGTACTAAAGAAAATTGTAGTCAAAATTTGTTGACATTCTTGAATAGATGGAATGCTTAAACATTCTATAGAGGCAAAACTTTTAAAATAAATTAAATATTTTCCCCATGATAGTTATGACAAAGTGGGGTAAAAAAATCTCACTTTGGGGATTTGTGTAATTTCTCAGCTATTTCTAATTCACAATTTTAATAGATATGTGAGCATTATGGAGGTAAATATTTAATAAACTTGAGTTATAGTTATCCTATATAATAAGAGAGGGATATGCTAAATTGCCCAGATATGTTAATAAGTCATGGCCAGTATGCAAATTAAACACCACTCTAACACAATAATAAGATAGGGATATGCTAATTAGCCATGATATGCTAATTAGTCATGATCAGTATACAAATTGACCACCAATCCAACAGACAAGATGGCCACCCCCATGTGGCTAAAAGATGGCTACCACAAGATGGCCAGCAGGGAAGAGCATTTTGGGGGTACTGGGCCTGCAGGGAGGGCAGTTGGGGGTGACCAGGATGGCAGGGGCAGGCAGTTAGGGGTGATTGGGCTGGCAGGGGAACAGTTAGGCATCGATTGGGCTGGCTGGGGAGTGGTTAGGGGGTGATCAGGCAGGAAGGCAGGTGAGCGGTTGGGAGCCAGCAGTCCTGGATTGTGAGAAGGAGGGATCGGGCCTAAATGAGCAGTTGGATATCCCTGAAGGGGTTCCAGATTGGAGAGGTTGCAGACTGGGCTGAGATACACCTCAACCCCTCAGCCCCTCACCCAGGCTGGCCAGGCATCCCAGTAGGGACCCGAACACTGAAGGGGCTGTGGCCAGCCTGAAAACAGCCATCAGCCCCTCACCCAGGCTGGCCAGGCACACCAGCAGGTGGACATCCCCTGAGGGGTCCCAGACTGTGAGAGGGCACAGGCCAGGCTGAGGGAGCCCCCTGAGTGCACAAATTTTTGTGCATCGGGCCCCTAGTTTCTTAATAATCAATCAGTTATACATATTTGATAAAAATAATAAGTATGTTCTTGTCAAATATCACAGAAAATACAGACTTTGTTGTCTTCATATCTTTAGAGATCTGTGTGGATTATAACTAGACTACACCCATAAGAATAAGATTGAACTCAATGGTTCAATAAGGCAGAAAAGCACTCAATATATGAGTGTCAGTGTGCATTTCAAAATAATCACAAAAATAAAGACATTCTTTATGTTTATAGTTTGTTCTTAATTCCAGATAGTAGTTTCAGGTAGAAAAATGCTCCAGAAAGCTCTGCTCTGTAACTAATGCAAATTTCTGGCTTAAAAAAATGGAGGATTATCAATTTCAATATAAAGGCAGTATTTTCCTTTGCTTCAATAATATTTTGATTGAAGCAAAGGAAAATACTGCATTATCTACTTTAGGCAGTTGTCCAAAAATTTTTTGTGTATTTCAACACACTGGCTAGATGATAAATACATATATAGCACATTCCAGAAGGCAGAGCAAGATTTGTTTTTAAAGTCTAAAAAGATAAAAACTTAGGAGGCAGTTGTGAAAAATTCTTGCCATACTAAAATCCAGTGTGCTCTTCTTCCTCTGAGATTATGATCCAAATTTTAGGACACATAAGAGTAAGCAAGACAGATAATCTGTGCTCAGTGAATGATAAAATGTCTCACAGTGTCTCCTTGGTAGGATTGCTAGAAGTATTGATCCTTGAAAAATGTCCTGTAGTCCAATGATTTGCATTGGGAACTATGTAATGCTAAGAGACTTTGGAAATGGGAGATTTACCAACTTGAAAAAACAATAATTGCACTAAGGATGCAAAATATAGACAAAGTCTGTTATCATAGGATCATAGATTTATAGAATAAAACAAAATTCAAAAGATCAATTTATTCCACCCCTTTATCTTACAAATAAGGGAACCAGAGCAGAGGGAGACCAAATGATTTGTCTAAGGACATGCAGCTAAGTAAATGGCAATGATAGGACACAAATCAGTCATTTCCACTCATGTATTCTTTTCATTAAAATTTCCCAGTTCCCAGCTTCACTGTCAGTTTGCCGTCTACAGTGCCAGGATCAGCCAGGGTCAACGCAATGCAACTGTGAAAGAAAAGTGCAGCTCTACCCCTCCCAGTCACAGTCAAAGGCTTTGCTGTTTTTAGTATATCAAGTACAGTTCAATAAAGCTGTGTTTTTAAAAATAAAAGGTTTCTACTTGGCATAAAATCATACTTTATAAAAGCCTGACGCATTATTATATCAGACTTATTAAAATCAACAACTATGTCTTCTTTTGAAAAGTGTCTATTTAGGTCCGTTGCCCATTATTTGATTGGATTGTTTGTCTTCCTTTTGTTAAGTTGTATGAGTTCCCTATAGATGTTGGAGATTAAACTCTTATTGGTGATATCATTGGCAAATATGTTCTCCTATGCAGTGGGCTTTCTCGTTGTTTTGTTGATGATTTCCTTTGCTGTGCAAAAACTTTTCATTTTGATGTAGTCCCATCTATTTATTTTCTCTTTAGCTTCCATTGCCCTAGGAGCTGTATCAGTGAAGAAATTCCTTTGGCACATGTTTGCAATTTCGCTGGCTGTGTATTCCTCTGGTATTTTTATGGTTCTCCGTCTTACATTTAAGTCCTTTATCCATTTTGAGTTTATTTTTGTGTGTGGTGTGAGTTGGTGGTCTAGTTTCATCTTTTTGCATGTATCTGTCCAATTTTCCCAACACCAAAACACATGAAAACATGCCCAAAGTCACTAATTATATGAGAGATGCAAATCAAAACCACAATTCAGTATCAATCTCACACCTGTTAAAAAGGCTATCATTAACAAATCAACAAATGACAAGTGCTGGCGAGGATGTGGAGAAAAAGGAACCCTTGTGCACTGCTGGTGGGAATGCAGACTGATGCACCCACTGTGGAGAACAGTATGAAGTTTCCTCAAAAAACTAAAAATGGAACTCCCATTTGACACAGTGATCCCATTTCTAGGAATATATCCTAAGAAGCTAGAAACACCGATCAGAAAGAATATATGCATCCCTATGTTCAAAGCTGCACAATTTACCATAGCTAAGATCTGGAAACAGCCTAAGTGCCCATTGGCAGATGTGTGGATTAAAAAAATGGTGGTATATCTACACAATGGAATACTACCCTGTGATAAAAAAGAAGGAATTATTGCCATTTGCAATAGCATGGATGGAACTGGAGAGCATTATGCTAAGGGAAATAAGCCAGTCAGAGAAAGATAAATATCATATGATCTCACTCATTTGTGAAATATAGAGAACAACATAGACTGATGGACAGGAACGGATCCAGAGAGAGAGAAGCAGCAGTCTGTTGATACCCAGAGGGAGGGTGGGGTGGTGGGGGTAGAGATCAACCAAAGGACTTGTATGCATACATATAAGCCAACCCAATGGACTCAGACAATAGGGGGATGAGAATATAAGTGGGAGGGAGGGTTGGGGGTGTTTGGGAGATGAGAACACATTTGTAATACCTTGACCAATAAAGAAAAAAAAATCAACAAGTAATCATATGCTTATTTTATGTCACATAATAATTGATAATTTATTGAAGGTTAACTATGATATAGGCACCATTTTAAGTATTTCACAAATAATATCTCATTTAATAATTAGCACTAGTAATTTTAAGAATATGTTGAAATTGTGAAAGGAGGACTGAATATTGTAAAGAAAGAAAACCTCCCCCCAAATTATTCTACAGGTTTAGTGAAATAAATACTAATCCAAAAATTCTAAATGTTTTCAGAAATGGACAGATTTGAATAGAAAAATATCCTATATAATAAAAGGCTAATATGCAAATAGAGCAAATGGCAGAAGAACTGGAACAACCAAACAACCGAACAACTAGTCACTACTAGATGTGCTGACAACCAGGGGAAATGCACGGAACATGCTGGGTGTCAGCCATGGCAGGATAGTGCAGCAGGTGAGCAGGGGCACCAGACCAAGGCAGGATGCCATCGCTGTCATCAGGGTGAGCCTCTGGTGGTTACTGAAATTCTTTGTTCCCTCGCACCACAGTCCCGCCTGGCACTTGCACCTGCTGCTGGAGCCAGCCCCATTCGCACCCACTGCTGGCATCAGAGCCTCCATTCGCACCCACTGCCAGCACTGGACCTACTTGTACCCACAGCTGGTGCCAGAGCTGCCACTCGCACCCACTGCTGGTCCCGATTGCCCCTGAGGGCTTCTCCACCTTCCCCTGCTCCTGAGGGGCAATTGGCCCCAATTGCTCCATGCTGTCAGCAGTGCAGGTGGGGCCAGTGCTTTCAGCACGTGGGAGCGGTGGTGGTAGGAGCAGGGCTGCCAGCAGTCAGGGGACAGGGGTTTGGGGGGCTAAGGTGGGAGAGGATGGGTGGGGGTGCGGATGATGGGCTGAGATTCACTCCTGTGCCTACCACAGCCTTGTGGACCTCAGTTCCTTTCAAGGTGCATGAATTCATGCACTAGGCCCCTAGTTTTTTAAATATTTTGATTGTGATGATTGTAGAGACACGTGCAGTTATAAGAACAAATAGATTGAGGTATGTACTCTCTATCCTTCACTCAATTTGTCTCAATGGTAACTTCATGAAAAAAATTATAGGACAATATTACAACCATGATATTGACATTGGCATAATCAAGATACAAAATATTTCCATGACCACAGAGATCTCTTTTGTTGAACTTTTATGACCCTATCCGCTTCTTTTCTGCCAACCACTTTCTCAACCCCTGACAACCACTAATCTATTCTCTATAATTTTGTCATCTAAAGAATGTTATATAAATGGAATCACATAGTATAGATGGCAATCCAGGAATCATAAATTCAGGCAGAAATCTAAATTGTGCTACAAAGAGAACAACGAAAAAGGCAAGGTTTTATAGAGGCAAAATTTCAGTTACGGTTTCCATTTTGGTCCTCCAAATGAATAAATGCAGGATTCTAGCTGGGCGAGCAAGGATTGGTTGTTCCAATGTGCAAATGAAGGAGGTGAAAATTACAAAGACGAAGAAAGTCCGCATAAGGTAATGCAGCAGTTACTGCTCCACGAAGTTTCTGGCTCAGTCTTGAGCTGAGTTTAGCAACAGGTGAGCAGTTAGTAGCAGTTTGGAGAACTGAGGTATGAGATGTGCACAGGTCCTCCCTCCTTCCTTAATGGCCTTTTGACTCTGTCTTCTGTGACTTTCCTGGCAATATTATTCCACTTTATTTTCCCCATTATCACTAACATTTTTAAAACATATTTCTTCAGAGAAAGTTTCTACCGGACATGACCAATAGTGTTTTACAAATTTAAATAATTGTTTTTGTTACCGTGGTAAATACCCAGGAAGCCTCTAATTAATGTGTATAGAAAACAATCATTTCATAGCACACCTGAGATGCTACAACTTTTATTGTAGGGTCATGTTGCATATTTCAAAATTTAAGCAGTTTTTATAACGCCTATTCCCCGTCAATAGGATATTATATTCATAAAAAATCTCAAAAGTCAATATGCTTTTTTTATTCTTTATTATACCCTAAACCTCTTCTTTGGTAACAGTACCGAATATTAGAATATATTTACTTCATTTAAAACTATATACCATTTTTTTTGCCTTAGAAGCTGTTCTTAAGAAGAAGAATTTACATTTGATTAAAAATGGCCTTTAAGGCATTTTTCAAAAATGTGTATAAATGTGGGACGCTGTTCAAAAGAGAGTCTTTTGTGATCATTACATTCTCCGTGAGTGCTGATTAAACTAATTAAAATTTGCAAGTCTTATCAAGATTATTTATTGAAATGTACTTGGCAGCTTCCATTATTCAACATAGCTCAGTAGTTTATTCTTTTATACACATTAAAGAATGGTCACTGTAATTCAAATAAAGAATGAAAGTTGAGAAATGTTTGATAAAACAGATAATACTGTACTTGATCCTTGTACCTCAAAAAATGACTCAATAGCTAAGTCCTTTTGTTAGGTAGGAAGTTAAACACCAGCAACTGGGATAGGGCCTGCCCTGGGGTCCTGATGGTTTGGACCAACAATGCCTTCAGACCTCTTCTCTATGGGTGGTCCAGCAGCCAGCTGACTGCCAGCAGGCAGGTTCAGAATCAGCCAGTTCCTGTTGCAAACTCTGAGGAAAAGGACATGATCTCAGTGCCACTTCACTAGGGTCCTGGACTAATTATAATAAAATTTGCATTGCAGTTTTGGCTGCCTCCCTATGCAGGTAAGGGCATGTGCAGAAGAAATATAGTTATATAACTCTTT
The DNA here is from genome assembly GCA_004026665.1 of Murina feae. NCBI lineage: Eukaryota > Metazoa > Chordata > Mammalia > Chiroptera > Vespertilionidae > Murina > Murina feae. Next base: position 8,686 of record PVJC01033694.1, read on the forward strand.
TCTGTCAATCATCCTTGAATGCAAATAATAGTCTCTACCCAGAAAAATGCCTCATTTAAATTACATAACTCAGGAGTTTGGGGCCATTGCCTCTCTCTACTGGCCCCTTTCTTGCTTGGAATATACTTTCAATAAATCCCATTTTACATTACTTTCATTTTTGTTGGCCTTAAAATCTTTTCTGCATCGATGAGAAAAACCAAGGTCCCAGCTGGTAACCCCAATTGGTAACACTTCAGTACAAAATAGCCTTTTTCATCAACTAGTAATGTGATTTGTTTTTTGTTTTTATTATATGGAAATATGCATCAGGTAGCAACTATTAGCTTCCTATTCCAATTTTGTTCTCGTCAGTTCACTCTGATGGAATTCCAAAGTTAACTTTTTATTAGTGATGATCAGGAGAGTTCCATCAGGGAACCGCACAAGTCAAGTCTAGAAATTGGACTGAAACCAGGCCCTACACATGTAATCTATGAATAAATGCGGTATTGTCTTCCCAGCAAGTGCCTTCTATATCTCTCTTACGTCACTGTTAGTTAAAGGTATAGAAACTCACCAGGACTATGGTTAGTGAACCAACAAAGTGAAGAAAATATGGGGTGAAGTAGAGTGGGATGGGAATTTTAGCTCTGCTGTTTACTAGACCTGTGAACTCGAGCAAGGAAATCAATAGTTCTAAACTTCAGTATTTCATTTGCTTAATAGAGTAACAAAACACATCTTGCAAAATTGTGGGAATAATCCCTATTAAGTATATGGAAGTGTTCCTGAGAGGGAAAAATTGTACTCATTATTAGAGCAGATAATTCTAATAAGTGGAATTATTAAAAAGTGAAATGAACTTCCACATGTATATGGTTACCTAGTTATTATCATAAATGTAAATGGAGTCAAGCTTTAGTAAGAGGCCTGGTTAGCTTAACTTCAGAAATCCCCAAGCCTGATAATAAGTTTTGGCTAGTGTGAATCATGAAATTGGCTGAATTAATTTATATTTGTGATAGAAGTGTCTGTATGTCATTTATTATTGCTTTGACTATTTCTGCAATTCTGCTGAAAAAAAAAAAACTAACCAGAAAATTAGAAACTTTCCATTTTCATTGATGTAATAGTGCCATTTTTATTCTTATGGAAACATGTAAAAATATGGTTCTAGAGAATCTAATTGACAAATCGTGGCACAGATGGTAACTGACTCAGACAGTGAGACACAGGTAAAATAGGAAGTAGATTAGCTTGAATTTATCCCACAATATTTGTAAATAGTTTCCAAGCACTGCAACTGCAGAAAACTAATTTGCTTCCTGAATATTTCATTGACCGAACCTGCAGTCATCAGTGTTATTACATCTATTAATTAAATAGGACTACTCTGTTTCTCTTGAGTCTTTGCAGAGGGGCATCTAAATGATTAATGGCAGATTCTCATGGAAATCGAATAAAAATACCACGGAAGCAAGTTTGGTAATGTCACAAATTCTGCTCAAGCTGTTTCTGTAATGTTGAAGATTCACCTAGAACCTTCCCCCAGAGCCTTTTCAAACAGGCATATGTAAATTCCCAGTGCGAAACCGTCAGCAGCAAGCAGCTCACTTCCAGGGTGAAAACAAATGCTCGAGAATATGTTTCTGAATGTGAGTAAAATAGACCAGTGGGAAGGTGTGGAAACAGTCATCACTCACCTACTAAGAGAGGGAAAAGGGACATCTGGCCCAAGTTATCTCCTGGCCATGAGATTTCTCAAGGAAGTATTTCTTTATTAAATCTGGTAAAATTCAAGATGTTGCCCCGGAAAAACAGTCTATGGATAAATGTAATCGTTTTGAATTTTGTGGAAGGAGGTTTGGAGCAATCACTTGAAGTCCAGGATCTCAGCAAGATGGCAGAACAGGTGAGTTCTGACTTACGTCCCCCTCAAAGACCCAAGTGCGACTAGCCATAGACAGAATGTCTATACGGCATTCCCTGCACCTGGGGTTGAGGCTCAAGCACCCATTTGGGCCACAAAACCCAGGAAACTTGCATTAGAGGGTAAGAAGAGGGCCAGGACAAAGCCTCACTGATGGGTCCCCTGGCCTGACAGGTCCCCTGTCCTATTGGTTCTCAGGTGACAGCGACTCCCAGGTGGACAACTACTTCCTTAGCATCCAGGCTGCTCCCAGAGGCCCACTAAGGTAATGCCTTGCCAGGACCATAGGCACAAGGAGCTGGATCAGACTGCAGGGGATCAACCGAAAATGGGGAAGGGGGGGCTTGTAGTGCCTATGCAGAGGTCTCAGTGGGCAACATTCCCCTGATCCTGTGGCTGCCCTTTGCATAGCCAAGCCAGTGGCCCTGGCTGGCCTGGGAGCTGGGCTGGCAGTTTGGCTTAGTTTGGGCCTCCAGCAAGTGGGTCATCTCGACTGTAGGACCCAATCTGTAATTCCAACCAGGCAGGGATGCAGGGCAGCAGCACCGCCCTAGCCCTGCCAGACCAAGAAGCCTGGCCTGAGAGCCTGGGAGCCCCAGAGCTCATTGCGTACCCCTCAAAGAAACCCAGCCAGTAGCCTCGCTCAACAGAGAGCTTTGCCTTCTGCCCACTTGACCAGGGAGCCCGATCAATGACCAAGCAGCCTTGGAGCTCAGGCTATGGCCCAGCCAGATGCCCGATGGCAAAACACATCTCGTAGCTCTGTCCAAGCAGGGAGCCTAGCCAGGGACCTTGCCCAAGTGGGAAGCATAGCCCGTGGTCTCACCTGACTGAGGAGCCTGCCCGAGGCCTGACCTAACAGTGGCCTAATCATGAAACACAGCCAGCTGACTGCCTAATCATGGAGCCAAGCCTACAGCTCTGCCCAACTTCAGGGTCCACCCCGAGTCCCGCCCAGTCACAAAGCACAGCCTAAGGCCACATACAAATGTGAAGCCTTGTCTGTGGCCATGGGAATTACTAACACTGAGCACAATTCACTCAGGTATGCCCCTTTTCTAAGTGAAAGTATTTATGCAAGCTTTTGGTTCTTATTGAATACATTTCTTGCATCATTGCGATTATAATCTGAATTTATGAAAAGAAGGGATTCCAGGTGTTATGATATTAATCTTTTAATTAGAATTTTTAGAAAGTAAAAGGTAAAGAAAAATCTAAAATTTTATTTTTTAATAAGAATTTACAGAAGAGAAATTCAAGAATTAGCTGAACCATCTTTAAAACCAAAAAATGCTTTTGGACAGTAAGTACTAGTGCTGTGGTGTGTGAATATCTGAAACAACACACACTGAAGATTAGTCACTCATTTTTTAAGAATTTAAGAAGAAAATCTGTAGAATTCCTATCCAGGATTAGGCATTCCATTTATTTTATCAGTTATGCTTTCTTACTATAATAACCCTTTTGGCCTTTGCTATCCTGTTTAAAGGAAACAGATTTCAGTAGTCATATTTTCCATGGTGTGAAGGAGAAGTTCAGAAGTCCACAGTTGAAGGGAAGGACTAAGAGAGAATGGAATATGTAACCAATATTAGCTGTAGGATGTCAAATGTACCCAGACATGACATTTCTTTCTACTATTATTCACTGTCCCTAAAACCTGGGGAGAATATGGCATTCACCTCAGCATCCAGGGAATAAAGGGCAGAGAACAAGTATTAAAATAAAGTTGTTAAGTGCAACTTCAAAGAGAATAAAAAATTGGGTAAAATCTGTTTCTGTCTAGTATATGTTCTTTCAAATCAATGGAGGATTTCATAAATTGATGCCTTTTTTTCTTTTTTCTTTTTTTCTTTTCCTTTATTGATTAAGATATTACAAATGTGACTTTATCCCCCCCAATGTGCCCTTTTTGTTGAAGGGTGTTTGTGTTCTGGTACTATTAGATAAAATTTATTTATTTCTTACTACTACTGGAAAACATGAGTGTGTTTTTTTGGAAGATGCAAAATAAAGCCACCTTCATTGAGACTTCTAAACTCAGCATAAGGGAACACAATCCTAATTTAGTCATCCCTAATATTTAATTTCAAAAGAAGCCACCACTTTAAATGTCATTCTTTTTGCAATAACCATGATGACACCTGAAAGGATTTAAAGTGACATTCAAAGAATAATTCAGGAAAACAGATTTTGTTGGGGTTTAACATACATACATTTTAGTAAGATCACCAGAACTCTTCAAACAGTAATAATAGAACTTAAACTTTAACTTGAATGATGTGTAGATCAAATCAAAATTTAGGTCACTGTTCAAGTAAAATTGGGAAAGAGTAATGGCTCTCATTCGAAAGAGTGATGGATATTTTGAGAGAGAGAGAGAGAGAGAAAGAGAGAGAGAGAGAGAGAGAGAAAGTAGGCCAGAATATTTTGTAAGTAAAAGAAAAATATTTCCTTGGAGAATAACTAAGGATGATATTTAAAACTCATTCATAGGTAGACATTTTACCCTTTAAGATGGTAAATTTTATAAGGAATCAGCTTAATTTACCATCTCACACACACCACTATCAACTCCTCATACATGAGACACTTTCACCAATACAAAAAAAAATCAAAGCTGTATTAATTGAGTATTAATCAGCTCTACAACCTAGCAAATATAAAGAGACTCTCCAACTGCAACTGCCTGACATGTTCACTCGCCATACTTTTCTTTTGTGCTTTTACTCAGTTTGGAATCAATTCTCTTTACTCATCTTGGGTATTATATTTCTTGTGTGTCTTGAAATCTCATTTTTTTGGTGTGTGTTTTTTTCAGTAAGCAATTCTGATTCAGAAATCAAAAGGTCAACCTCTTGAACAAACCTTTCTTTTTTTCCCCCCAATACAGTCTGACAATTTTATTATCTTTTTCTTATCCAATATAAAAGTATGTCTCTCATAACAGCTCCTGTGAGGTGTACAGCTGCTTGGTGGATCATGCCAGATGAAAACTAATTTTCAAGCATCTACCCAAATAAGTTAATATAGCAATACTTATTCTGGAAGTAAAGTAAAGGGATGTGTGTGGCTATCAACAACACCTTCCTGTGTGAGTAATTAATAGCTGTAACATAAAATTGTCTTCCTTTAGTATTCTGTTCTTGTTTAGCCAATCAATCAAACACACAATTTCAGAAACAAACTAGCAATCAAAAGAGTTTGAAGAAGGTGATAAATAACGAACAACTAAATGGTAATATTAACCTACATTTTTTTTTGAGAGCCCAATCTGCAGTTCCAATATGTGAATATTCAAATGTCTATGTCTGTGATTATTTTTTAGAGAATGATAGCTAAATATAATTTACATGTTTTATCCAAAAACAGTTCTGTAGCTAAATATAAATGGGCTTTTCTATGTTCTCATTTCTGTACTTAATTAATCTAAACTATCCCTTATTGGGAAATATATTCAATGCTTCCTCATATTTTTCAGGATCCATTCATGTAGCTAAGGGCACGTGCCTTTTCCTGGCTAATGGGCTTTGAGAATAAGGGACCTGTGTCATTTTGGGGTCTTTGCATGTATTATTTGGGGACACCTCTCTCTTTCTTTATTTTTTCTGTTGATACGATAGTGAAAAAGACCTCTCTTCCAGACAATACAGCTACAAGATATTAACACCTCAATCATCGTGAGTCCCTGATTAATATATGGATCTCATTCCCCACCAAGCCACATTGCACATGCTTGCACAACGTAAGTGCAAAAATAAAAACCATTTTGGGGTTGATTTTACATTCACATGTCTATCTACTTTGACTAACATACTCTTAAGGCCAATAAATAAAGGATACTTACATTAAAAATTACACTTTAATGCAAGCCCCATTCCTATGTCCTTTTCTTCCCCCCAATTGTCTCATTTGAGGGATATTTTTATTTCCATATAAAATCTTGCTTCTGCTATGTCTTTATACTGTCTTCTTCTTTGTATTTTATTTATCTTCTGACCACTTAATTCTCATTCTTTGTGTTCTCATTCATATGAACTTTCTTCAATTCTATTCATTAATTTAGAATCAAACAAGAAAGTTTTTTTTCACAACCTCCTCATTTCTAGTGATTTTTCTCTGTTTTCCACTTTAGCCTCCTATTATCATGAATACTAAAACTTGACATCACTTGAAACACCTCTACCTCTTAAATATTGCCATGTCTATTCTCATATTATGTCCTCTAAATTTTCTACTTTTTAAAAAATCTCTTTATTGTTTTTATAATGGTTTCTTAAAAATATCCACACCTCCTGTTCTTAGGCTTATGTCATTTCCTTTTACCAGTAACCTCCTCCTACTTTAATTTTCTAGTCAGCTAAGATACTATGGTCAATCTCTTCAATTAATTGTTTGCCAAAATCCACAAAATATTTACCTAATTGGCCTGCATATATGGACACACACACACACACACACACACACACACACACACACACACACACTCATACTCACCCTTAAGTCCCAAAGCAAATAACTGTCTTTTTACAGAGCTCTATCACTGTTTGTACAAAGTCCAGAAAAACATTAACTGCACCCTGAAACTTACCCCAACAGACTTTCTAAAATTTAAACAAACGATGTAGACAACCAATCCAAAAATATCTGTTCACATTTTTGCAAAAGGCTGATACCTTATGATTTCTTTAAAGAAATATTTATGGTAGTCTACCCAAAGGTGAATTGAACTGTCCATTAATGGCACTAGAAAAATTCCTGCAGCAAAATTCACATAATAACCTGGCTCTCATCTCTAATATTCAGATATTAAAAAAACTGATTCCTGCCCTAACCGGTTTGGCTCAGTGGATAGAGCATTGGCCTGCGGACTGAAGGGTCCCAGGTTCAATTCCAGTCAAGGGCATGTACCTTGGTTGCAGGCACATCCCCAGTAGGGGGTGTGCAGGAGGCAGCTGATCGATGTTTCTCTCTCATTGATGTTTCTCTCTATCCCTCTCCCTTCCTCTCTATAAAAATCAATAAAATATGTTTAAAAAAAACTGATTCCTAAAATTAACACCCAGAAATCTATGACATTTTTAATACACCAATAGTGAACTTACAGAAAGAGAGATTAAAAAAACAATACCATTTACCTCTGCACCAAAAAAATTAAGATACCTAGTAATAAACTTAATTAAGGAGGTAAAACACATCTACTCAGAAAACTACAGGACACTGAAAAAAGAGATAGAGGAAGACATAAACAGATGGAAGAACATTCCGTGTTCATGGATTGGTAGAATCAACATCATTAAAATGTCCATACTACCTAAAGCAATCTATAGATTCATGCACTCCCCATTAAAATACCAATGGCACATGTCACAGACCTAGAACAAACTCTCTAAAAATTCATCTCAAATAAAAAAAAAAGACCCTTGCCCTGACTAGTTTGGCTCAGTGGATGAAGTGTCGGCCTACGGACTGAACGGTCCCAGGTTCGATTTCAGTCAAGGGCATGTACTTTGGTTGTGGGCACATCTCCAGTGTGGGGTATGTAGGAGGCAGCTGATTGATGTTTCTCACTCATCAATGTTTCTAACTCTCTATCCCTCTACCTTTTTTTCTGAAAAAAAAATCAATAAAATATATTTTTTGAAAAAAGAGATCCTGAATAGCTGCAGCAATCCTGAGAAAGAAGAACAAACTAGGAGGGATCTCAATACCAGATATCAAGCTGTATTACAAAGCCACTGTTCTCAAAACTGACTTGTACTAGCATAATAACAGACCTATAGACCAATGGAGTAGAACAGAGAACCCAGAAATCGACCCAAACCACTATGCTCAATTAATATTTGACAAGGGAGGCAAGACCATACAATGAAGTCAAGACAGTCTCTTCAATAAATGGTGTTGGGAAAACTGGACAGATACCATATCCCACATTCAAAGCCTGTTCAATCACGTTGTTTACCCACATCTTCAGAAAAAAAATCACTTTTTGTTGTGGTAAACAACCTGCTTCCTTTATAATGGTCTGGCCCTCTAGCAAACTTCAGTGTGAAATTATAGCTGATTTGTCAGGTAGTCATAATAATCTTGCCACTCAGTGAACATGCAAAAAAAAAAAAAAAAGAAATCAGACCACCAACTTACACCATACACAAAAATAAACCCAAACTGGATAAAGGATTTAAATGTCAGAAGGGAAACCATAAAAATCTTAGAGGAATCCATAGGCAGCAAAATCTCAGACATATGCTGAAGCAATATCTTCACCCATACAGCTCCTAGGGCAATGGAAACTAAAGAGAAAATAAACAAATAGGACTACATCAAAATAAAAAGCTTCTTCACAGCAAAAGAAACCATCAACAAAATAAAAAGAAAGCCTACTGCATGGGAGAACATATTTGCCAATGTTATCTCCAATAAGGGTTTAATCTCCAACATTTACAGGGAACTCATACAAGTTAACAAAAGTAGGGGAGGTTAGGAGTGAGGGGTAGAAATCAACCAAAAGACTTGTATGCATGCATGTAAGCATAAGCAATTGAGGCAGACAACTGGGGATGAGGGTGAGGGCAAGACTCAGGGGATGAGGGGACAATAGGAGGATAAAGACACATTTGTAATACCTTAATCAATAAAATTTTTTTAAAAAAGGGCAACGAACCTAAATAGATACTTTTTGAAAGAGGACATAAGAAAAGCCAAGAGACATATGAAAACATGCTCAAAGTCACTAAACATCTGAGAGATACAAATCAAAACAACAATGAGGTATCATCTCATACCTGTCAGAATGGCTATCATCAAAAAAATCAACAAATGACAAGTGCTGGAGAGGATGTGGAGAAAAAGGAACCTTCCTGCACTGCTGGTGGGAATGCAGACTGGTGCAGCCACTATGGAGAACAGTGTGGAGTTTCCTCAAAAAACTAAAAATGAAATTCCCATTTGACCCAGTGATTTCACTTCTAGGAATATATCCCTAGAAACTAGAAACACAAATCAGAAAGGATATATGCACCCCTATGTTCATAGCAGCACAATTTATAATAGCTAAGCACTGGAAACAGCCTAAGTGCCCATCAGCAGATGAGTAGATTAAAAAAAATGATGGTACATCTAAACAATGGAATACTACACTGCTGTAAAAAGGAAAGAACTCCTAACATTTGCAATAGAATGGATGGACCTGGAGAGCATTATGCTAAGTGAAATAAGTCAGTTGGAAAAAGATAAATATCACATGGTCTCACTCATTTGTGGAATATAATGAACAACATAAATTGATAAACAAAAATAGATTCAGAGACAGAGAAGCATCGATCAGACCATTAGACCTTAGAGGGAAGGTAGGGGAAGTTGGGGGAAGGGGAGAATTCAACCAAAGCACTTGTATGCATGCATATAAGCATAGCCAATGGACACAGACACCAGGGGTGTGAGGGCATGAGTGGGAGGGTGGGGTGGGTAGTGGAGGCATAAGGACACATATGTAATACTTTAATCAATAAAGAAAATAAAAAATTAAAAATCTGATTCTTGACTAAGTCAAAACATAATTTCAGTGAATTTATTCTGATATTTTATGTATGTATGGTGTGGTGTGGTATGGTGTGTGTGTGTGTGTTTATGTGTTATTTTACACAGTGCTTACCATGATGAAGGTATTCAATAATTGAATGTTAATTGTTTAAATAGGAAGAAGCAAAAGAAAAAAAAATATATTTATACTACTGACTAATGATTTTGCTCTCTCATTTTGTATGGCATATTTGAGGGGAACTTGAAATTTTTAATATTACCAAAGAAGCATCTTAGTTTAATATCTCCAGATGGTTCTTTAAGGGTTTTTAGTTTGAATCTCACAATGATGCTTTGATAGGGATTTGTTACTTATCAACATTGGCAGTGATTTTAAGTGAAGGAGGTGTCAGCTTTCTTCCAGAGATGAAAATTTTCAGTTTAAAGTCACTTACTTTGGAATCATTCCAATTGCAAAAGTGCCATGTAAAATTTATAAGTAAATTACACTGTATTTTATAGGTATCCAAGTTTAAATGTCTTTTTATCTCCCATTTTATAGCTTTTGTCATTAGTTGTCCAGGTGACAGTGGCTCAGCTAGCTTTAAAAGATCTCTCTCCTTAAACCACAAGGATTTCTTTATTTTCTTCACACACACCAAACATTTTTAAATACCCTTCTCATGCTTTATTGAATGGAAACAGGTATAATGTTTTATTTCAATCATCATGGTTTTTTCCGTCTGTATATATCTATCTCAGATACAGAACAATATTTGTTTTAGTTCAAATATCTAAAACTATCACAGTCAACACTCAGTTCCCAGTCATCCTTAAACCAGCCGTAGAATAGCAAACTTTACTTTAAAATATTGTATGTGTATTCTTCATATATCTAAACTAATAAAAGCGAAATATTAAAATTAACCGTTTCTCCGAGACAGGGTAAGCCACGCCCACCAGCCAATCAGAGTGGCTGTATGCAAATTAGCCCAGCCAACATGGCGGCCGCCACTCACGGACCTGAGTAAACAGCCCTTTCCATTGCGGCAGGAGCGAAAGTGAAGCTGAGCCCCTCAGCTCAGCTCCGATTAAACTGCCTCTAGCAG
>PVJC01033695.1:0-19220 GCA_004026665.1 Murina feae
GTCATCTGGCCTCCATAACGGGTCTGGTCCCCACCAAAAGTCATGTGGCCTCCATAACGGGTCTGGTCCCCACCAAAAGTCATCTGGCCTCCATTATAGATCTGGTCCCCACCAAAAATCATCTGGCCTCCATAGACAGTCTGTTCATCACTGAGGGTCTTCATTTGGCTACCTTCTTTGGAGAGTGTCATGTTGTTTGCAGCAATGGTTGTCTTTTGGCAGTCAGCGAACAATGTCTTTGGGTTGTCAGTAACACCTGTCATCCAGGAGGTTGCTTTGGGTTTTCTCTGATCAAAGGAGGTCACCTTCTGGTCCATGGAGACAGTCTCATTTAGTTCTCCTGTTGGCATATCAAAGGCATTAACAGGCAGTGTTGTTGAGTTCTGGTCAAGGACTGTCCCAGGGATATTAGAACATGCAGAAATCACCATAGTGGGCCTCAAAGGAGCCATCACCTGGTTCTGAATGGACTTCTGTTGGCTGTCATCACCACGGGCAGTCAGAGGCATGTAGATCTGTGTCTCTGGTGCAGCTGGGGTTCTTGACTCATGTGTCTCAGCGTAGTCCTGGAGGAACTCCTCAATTTCCTGAGGTAAGGAGTGAGTCTCTTTGCAGTTGTCAGATAACTGAACTAGATCTTCAGCTGTGGGATCCTGCAAAAAGTTACAAGTTCAGGGATCCTACCTAATTCAAATCCCAATCCCACATAACCCTTCCGTACCATCCCTACTGGCCCTATCCTAGTCTAGCCACCATCATCTTTTGCCTAAAAGCCTGCACTTGCTTGTTAATTAGCCTGGGTTTGGAATTGACTCTGGCCAGTGTATCTGTTCCCCTACTCCCAACCCTCTCCAGAGCCAGAATAACATGTCTGAAATGTAAATTCCTATTGTGATTCTCTTATTCATCAGCGGCAATGGGAATCTAGATGAATGCACGAATACCCCATCATCCCCCGCAAGATATTTTGCCAGAGACTTTTCCAAAGATGCCTGCTTCCCAGGAATGCTACTGGAAATTCGGTTCAGTTAATGAACTTCCAAACGTGTAATCTCATTTCATTCCCACCATGACCTAGAAGACAGGAGGCACGATTAACCCCATTTCAAAGACGAGAAAACAGAGATCCAGCGAAGGGAAGTTATTGACTCTAGTGGAAGACTCTTAACTAGAATTGGACCTGCGTGGCTCAGGGTGCTCACAGACCTGCATCCACTGTGGACATTTCCCTCAGAGACCTCCCTGGGTATTCCCAGGGATTCTAGGGAGGATGTAAAAAGGGAGCCCTTGTGCACTGTTGGAAATGTAGGTTGGTACATACAGTATGGGAGTTCTTAAAAGAATAAATAATAGAACTACCATATGATCCAATCATTCTACTTCTGGGTATTTATCCAAAGGAAATGAATTCAGTATACTGAAGAGATAGCTAAATACCCATGTTCACTGTAGCATTATTTACAGTAGCTAAGATAACAGCCTAAGTGTCTGTCAATGATGAATGGATTTAAAAAATGTGGTATACACACAACAGAATGTTATTCAGCCATAAGCAGAAAGGAAACCCTGTCATTTGCAACAACATGGATGAACCTGGGGGGCACTATACTACGTGAAATAAGACAGACAGAGAAAGTCAAATACTGTATCGCATATGTGGAATATAGAAAAAAAATTGAGGAGGAAATAAAGGGAATATCTGTAATACTTTCAACAATAAAGATAAATGTCAAAGAAGTTGAACTCAGAATTAAAGAGTAGAATGGGGGGGGAGGGTGGATAAATGGAAAATGTTTGTGAAACATCAAAGGGTATAAACTTCAGTTTAGAGATGGATACGTTCTGAGGATCAATGTATGGCATGATGTTTATAGTTAATAATTCTGTATCATGTACTTGAAATTTGCTAAGGGTAGATCTTAAGCATCAAAAACAAAAAGGTATATGCAGGGTGTCCCCCAAAATGTATACACACTTTGAATGATTATTAATTCCAGTGGGCTAAATCTGAAAACATCAATGGAGCTATTAGCTATTAGTATGTATATCATATTGAAGCAACCCTGTATAGCTACACTTTAAATATATGTGAGTTTGTCAACTATACCTTGATAAAGCTGGGGGAAATAAAAAGAAAAGGATTTTCTGGGTAAAAAAGGAAAGAAGGAGGTAAGGAAAGAAGAAAGGATGTCAGTCCCAGCTTCCTGATCTTTATTTATTTTTTAAAAAATATGTTTTTATTGATTTCAGAGAGGAAGGGAGAGAAATAGAAACATCAATGAGAGAGAATCATTGATTGGCTGCCTCCTGCACGTCCCCTACTGGGGATGGAGCCCACAAGCCGGCATGTGTCCTGACCAGGGACCTAACTGTGATGTCCAGGTTCATAGGTCTACGCTCAACCACTGATTCTCGCCAGCCCGGCCTGATTTTTTAAAAAAATCTTACTGTTGAAAGTATTACATAAGTCCTCCATTCTCCGCCCCCCGCCCCCCACTGGCCCCTTCTAGCCTGTTCCCACCCCCACCCCAGGCCTTCACCACACTATTATCTGTGTCTGTGGGTTAGTGCACATACATACAAATTCTTTGACCTCTCCCCTCCCTTCCCTCTGAGATCCCACAGCCTGTTCTATGCTTCCATGTCTCTGGATCTATTTTGTTCATCCGCTTATTTTGCTCATTAGATTTCACATGAGTGAGTTCATGTGATACTCGTCTTTCTCTGACTGGGTTATTTGTCTTAGCATAATGCTCTCCAGGTCTCTCCACACTGTCTCAAAGGGTAAGAGTTCCTTCCTTTTGAAGCCTGCATAGTATCCCATGGTGTAAAGGCACCACTGCTTTTTCAACCACCGATGGGCACTTGGGCTGTTTCCAGATCTTAGCTATTGTAAATTAGCTTTCTCATTGGTGTTTCTAGTTTCTTAGGATATGTTCCCAGAAGTGGGGTCACTGGGTCAAATGGCAGTACTACATTTAATTATATATATATATATAATTGATTTCAGAGAGGAAGGGAGAGGGAGAGAGAGAAACATCAATGCGGAGAGCGAATCATTGTTTGCCTCCTGCGCGCCCGCAACTGGCCCACACCCCTGGCATGTGCCCTGACCGTGACCTCCTGGTTCACAGGTCCACGCTCAGCCGCGGACCCCACGGGCCGGGCCACCTGTGCGTTTCTGACCTCCCACCCAAGACCCGGACTGCGGCCCCGCGTCGGAAGGCAGACTCACCATCAGGTCCCGGGGCGCGCGGGCCGGAGCCGCGTCTGGAGGGAAGGCCGGGCGGGCAGCTGTGGGCGCAGGGCCGCCCTCCGGGAGCCGCGGCCAGATGCCTGGAGCGCCGATGGCGCCTGGGTTCGCCACGCCCGCGGGACACGGTGCACGCCTCACCTGGCCGGATGGTTGTCGCAGGCCTTCCCTGCTCCCGCTGCACCGGGATGCATTCGACGGGATGGCCCGTCTCCCAGCGCACAGCTCTACCGACCGACCCGCAGGGAGGCGAGGGCCCGAGTTTTAAACACGTGCGCGAGGCCTCAGCAGCCAATCAGCTGGTCCTTCTACAGCGGTGACTTATCACGGAGCCTAGAAACTGGAATGGCATTTGTTTTAAATCCACACTCCAGGCTATGTTTAGAGGGAGGGAGGGAGGGGGAGAGAGAGAGAGGGACCGATTGGTTGCCTTCTGTATGTGCCCCCCCCCCCCCCAAGCAGGGTGGCACACGCCTGGGGCCGCGTGACCGACCTTCAGCTCCCTCCCACTCTGCTCTGGTCTTGTTGGGTCCCATCGCCTATGGCCTATCCATCACCCACAAGCGGATTCGTAGGAAGACCAGTCCTCTTCCAGGATCCCTGCCAGCCTCTGTCCTCTGCATTTCGTGTGTTTGTTTTCGTTTTGTTAGCCGAGGGCCAGTGCTGACCGAGTCTGACTTCCTGGGAGCATGGGAGCCTCTGAGTGAAAGTGGGCGTCCTGGGAGCTGCGGGCACACACGTCGGGTGCAGAAAGGCAGGAGAGCCTGGCCTTGGTGTGGCTGCCCGTGGTGGCATTGCTGACCAGCTGAAGGCCGAGACTCCGGATAGTCCACGACTCAACTAACCCCTTGTTTATTTTTACCTGAAAAATTGCCCTTCTGGTCATGGAAGCCATTTTCATGGACACCTATACCTGGACATTCCCATAGGTTAAATTTCAGTCTGTCCATGTCGTCGTGAACAGCAAGAGGAGAATGAACTGGTGGCGGAGTTAAAATCAGTTTCCGCCGTTTGTGTGGTGTGTGTGTGTGTTTATTTTTCTTTTCTTTGGGGTGTGTGTGTTTATTTCAATGCCCACGCCCCTTTGTCTTGGGCCCAGGATGGTCGTTAGGTGAGGCCAGTGGGCTCCCAGACCCTGGCTTCGGCTCCCGCTCGGAGGCCTGTCCTTGTCCGAGTCTCCAGTTGTCTTGTTCCCTGCACACTCAGAGGCAGCTGTTATCCTGAGAGAAAATACCGTCCAGACTGTTTTCTCATGACCGCCCCTCCCTCCATCCCCAGGCAATCGCGGATCTAATTCTTTCTCTAGTCCATAAATAGGCATGACAAAGCATTGTGTTTGATGGGATTTTGAATGCGTAAATGCATCATCCCGCACGTATTCTGAAACTTGCCTTTTTTCACTGGATGTCTGCCTTGAGAATTCTCCAGGTGGACAGAGAGGTAGTGTGCTCCCTTTAGCTATAGCTTTCCCTTTGTGGGTGTAGGGAATGATATGGCGCCATCCAAGAGAACTTCGGGTCCCCGAAGAGACTGGATTTTTAGATTCTGACACAGGGCAAGGTAAGGAAGCTTCCGTGTGAGCAACCATCAGGGCGAAGGAAACCAGTTCCTTTCCAGGTGACCTTTGAGTAAACTGGGAAATTACCTTTAAATAAGGCAGGCTAGTTGATCTTAGCAGCGTGGAAAATAAAGGGCATAAGCTTCCTAAATCCAGTGCAGCTGACTGAATTTATACCGATGGGTGAAAGAAATGTGAATAGATTGAAGAAATTAGTCATCAGTGGTCTGAATCTTATAGTGGTTTTTTATTCGAAAAACAAACAAATACATGCTTGCCAAGTGAAAAAAATTAAATTGGATTAGAATGAATTGTAAAACTTTGGTTAAAAGGTAAATATTACACTATCAAAATTTAGAACTTCATGTAAATAACTATGTAAACATCCAAGTTACTGGAAAATGTTAAATAGTATTCCTCTAACAGAAGTCCTTTGCCTAAAGCATTGGTTAGATAACAAAGAGAAAAGCTACCTTTGGCCCTAGCCTTGCTGAGTTGAAGATAAGAATGAAGACGGGCCTTGGCTGGTATGGCTCCAGTGCCCCAAAAGGTTGTTGGTTCGATTCCTGGTCAGGACACGTACCCAGATTGTGGGTTTGATCCCCCAGTTGGGGCTCATACATGAATGTTTCTCTCTGTTTCCCTCTCCCTTCCTCTCTCCCTAAAATCAATTAAAATAACATATTTTACAAAAGAATGAAGACATGAAAGTTGACATCAAGTCAAAAACTGATAGTCCTAAAAAAAGTTTTTAAGAAATCCTTTTGTATTAAGCCTTTTAACTGAGACTTAGAAAGTAAGCTAATGGGCGGCCGGGCGGGGGGGGGGGGGGGGGGGGGAGTAAAAGATCAACCAAAGGACTTTGCATGCCTGCATATAAGCATAACTAATGGACACAAAACACTGGGGGAGAGGGGAGGGGAAGCCAGGGGAAGGTCAAGGGGGAAAAAAAAGGAGACATATGTACTGCTACTCTTTGTAATATTTTAAGCAATAAAACAAAATTTTAAAAAAGTAAGCTAATCATCAGAGAAATGCAAATTCAAACCACAAGGAGATATCACCTCATCCTTTCAGAAGGCTATCATCAAAAAAATCAACAAACGAGAAGTACTGGCGAGGTTGTGGAGAAAAGGGAACCCTCGTGCACTGCTGGGGGGAGTGCAGATTGGCCCAGCCACTATGGAAAACAGTATGAGTTTCCTCAAAAAATTAAAAATGGAGCTTCCATTTGACTCAGCAATCCCACTTCTGGGAATATGTCCTAAAACCTCCCAAAAGACAATCAGAAAGAATATATGCACCCCTATGTTCATAGCAGCTTTATTTACAATAGCTAAGATTTGGAAACAGCCTACGAGCCTATCAATACATGAATAGATAGAAAAGCTATGGGACATTTACACTATGGAATACTATGCAGCTGTAAAAAAGAGGTATCTCGCCTGACTGGTTTGGCTCAGTGGATAGAGCGTCGGCCTGCAGACTGAAGGGTCCCAGGTTCGATTCCAGTCAAGGGCACGTACCTTGGTTGTGGGCACATTACCAGTGGAGAGTGTGCAGGAGGCAGCTGATCGATGTTTCTCTCTCATCGATGTTTCTAACTGTCTATCCCTCTCCCTTCCTCTCTGTAAGAAATCAATAAAATATTTTTTTTTTTAAAAAAAGAGGGATCTCTTACCTTTCGGCACAGCAAGGATGGACCTGGAAAATATTATAAGTGAAATAAGCCAAACTAAGACAGACAAATATCATATGATCTCACTTATTTGTGGAATCTAATGAACAAAATGAATTGACCAACAAAATAAGACTTGAAGCAGGGTGGCATGGAACAGACTGACATACTTCGATGTGGGGTTGGGGGGACGAGAAGAGATAAACCAAAGAATTTATTTACTTATATGCATAGCCCTTGAACACGGCAATAGGGTAGTGAAGACCTGGGTGGGGGGAGGGGTAAGGGCTGTGAGGAGGAAGGGAAGGGGGGGAATGGGGGAGGGAATGGGAGATATCTGTAATACTATCAATAATAAAATATATATCTTTTTAAAAATGTAAGCTAAATCAAGGAAGTTAAAATTTCATCAAAATTAATTTAATACACTTAATAAGGTAAACTCTTTGATAATTAAATTGTTGGGGAAGTCTGGGTTTTAAAAGATGGCTATAGTGAGAAATAAACATGCAAATATGTCATTTTAATTTATGTAAGACTCTGGATTTGATTTAAATAAAAAGGCTAGATTAAAAGGATCACCTAAATTCTTTAAAATTGCCTTATGAGTCATACAGTTTATTATTATTTACACTAACATTTAAGAATTCTAAATGTAAACATGGAGTACAATTAAGTTGAATTATAATTTAAATAACTAGTATCTTTATAAATTTTGTCCTTGTAAATCTCAGACAGAAATGAAAATTATGTGAGCCATGGTGTTATGCTAACTATACTAACGGGGTGAAGGTTTAAAGGATCATATTTCTCTGTCAGATTATTTTTTTAATACATTTTTATTGACTTAGTGAGAGAGGAAGGTGAAAAGAGAAACATCCATGTAAGAGAGAAACACCAGTCAGCTGCCTCCCATACGCGCCCCAACTGGGGATCAAACCCACAATTAAGTGTGTGCCTGACCAGGAATCAAACCAGTAACCCATGGTGCATAGGACAATGCTCAACCAACTGAGCCTTCTCAGCGAGGGCACTGTCAGTTCTCATTAGCAGTGACTGCATTATTCTTTAATGATTCCTTAATTATGTCACTTACAACTGCTGACTGACTTTAGGGTTTCGGACTAATGCAATATTGAGACAATTAGTAGTCATTGTTTACCTGGAAACATCCAAATAAATTAAAATTCAGAGAAGGGGAGAAAATAAAATTCTTTTTTTAAAAATTTATTTACTGGAGAGAGAGAGAGAAAAAGAGAGAGAGAGAGAGAGAGAGAGAGAGAGATGGATTTGTTGTTTCTCTCATTTATACTTTCATTGGTTGATTCTTGTATGTGCCCTGACGTAGGATCGAACCCACAACCTTGGGATATGGGGACCATGCTCTGACCAATTGAGCTACCGGTCAGGGACGAAGATAAAATTCTTAATTTCCATTCAATCTTCAAGTGATTTTTTTTTCAAGTGAATTTTTAACCAATGTACTCTTGACTTTACGTTCCTTCTTCATAATGTGCATGTTAAATTTTTTTTCGGGAAACGAGTAAAATCAGATCCACCAGGGAGATTGTCAATGGACATGAGGAAACATACATTGGAATCTTTAGTTGGAACCGGCAAAAATAAAAATGTTTTACGTCGTTGTCGTGTGTGTGCCGCTCATAAACTACGCAGTGAAACGCGGTTCATGTGCAAGTTTTGTAATGTACCCCTGCACAAAGGAAAGTGTTTCGAACGCTACCACACAGTGGTGGGAAAATGCCCGATTACAAAGTGTTAAGATGTAAGGTCAGCTCTAGCTGCTCTGGCTCAGTGGATAGAGCATCGGCCTGCGGACAGAAGGGTCTTGGGTTCAATTCCAGCCAAGGGCACGTGCTCCAGTTGCAGGCTTGTTCCCTGGTCTGAGCAACTAATCGCTGTGTTGATATTTCTGTCTCTCCTCCTCCTTTCCACTCTCTCTTTTCATCCAAAGATGGAAAAACATCTTTGGATGAGGATTAACAACGACAAAAAAGATGTAAGGTCAATCTTTGTCTTAAAATTATTGTCCTAAGATAGTGCAGTTTGCATTAGCTTTAGTTCACAAGAATCACCTGGAGAGCTTACTAAACTATAGACTTCTAGCCCAGCTCGCATGACTCAGTGGTTGGCGTCAACCTATGAACCAGGAGGTCACAGTTTGATTCCAGTCGGGCCCATGGTGGGGGTGCAGGCTCCATCCCCAGTGTGGGGCATGTAGGTGGCAGCCGATCAATAATACTTTCTCATCATTGATGTTTCTCTTGCTCTTTCTCTCTCCCGTCCTCTCTGAAATCAATAAAAATATATTTTAAAAAATACAGACTGCTAGGTCCTCCCTCTGGGGATTCTGATCCTGTAGGGCTGGGAAAGGGGGCATAGAGCTGAGAAAGGTGAACTGAGAGCCTTCGGGTGGGGCCCTGCAGTGATTGCTTCCTGCGTGTAAATCTGTCCTCAGAGTACCTGTTATGGGCTGAACCGTGTCGCCTCAAATTCATATACTGAATTCCTAGCACCCCAGTTCCTCAAAATGTGACTGTATTTGGAGATAGGGTCTGAAAGAGGCAATTAAATTAAAGGGGGTCAGTAGAGAAGTCAGTCTGCCTGGTGTTTCATAAGAAGAGAACATTTAGACACAGACAGGTGCCGAAGGAAGACCCTGTGAAGACACAGAAGAACCCAACCTGCCAACAGCTTGATCTTGACCATCAGCCTCCAGAACTATGAGAAAATAAATTTCTGCTGTTTAAGCCATCCAGGCTGTAATATTTAATTATGGCAGCTGGAGCAAATCAACAGTATCCTTTGCATCTGGAAGCAGAAGGTCTCCTTCTTATAATTACATCACTTGTGTAAAACAACCTATTTTTCAAACAAAAGCTTTCTATACCTGGATACCTTGTAGGGAGGCCACAAAGTTAGTAAAAAATGCCTTTTTTTTTAAAAAAAGAAGATTTTTATTGATTTCAGAGAGGAAGGGAGAGGGAGAGAGAGAGAAACATCAATGATGAGAGTCATTGATTGGCTGCCTCCTGCACACCCCCTGGCAACCCAGGCATGTGACCTGACCTGGACCTCCACCTGCTTTGCTCATCGGATTTATTGAGCAATAAATGGTCAGTGCTCAACCACTGAGCCACACCAGCAGGGCTACCTAGTCTCTTGATTGTATCGTTTTCTCTTGTGCTTGATTTAATCTCATGTTTTTGTTTTGTTTCTAATCTCATGTTGTTTTATGCAGTAACATGCTATACAGGCTTGTAGCCTAGAAGCAATAGGCTGTACCGTATAGCCGAGGTGTGTAGTGAGTGGGCTATGGCATCTAGGCTTATGTAAGTGCGCTCTGTGGTGTTCACACAACGACAAAACCACCTAATGATGCATTTCTCAGAAGGTAGCCCCTCTGGTAAGTGGTGCCTGACTGTGTTTTACTAAATTATTTAAAAGAGCTGACATGATATTGTTTTCGGGTTGCGTGAATTCTTATTCAACATAGTGATGAATCCTTTCCTTCCGCAGATGCCTGGAAATAAAACGTCTTTCCTGTCTAGCCTAGAAGAGCCACAGGCTTTTGTGGGAGGGGGTGGAATATAGTTTGTGACCTGAGTTCACTACCTAGAACGTAATATCTCTATAGGAGAATAGCATCTCCCAACAATCAAGAAAAATATATCTTCAATTTCATACTATAATTTCACAGATGTACTCTTTATTGGGCATGACTGAAAATCTTCTCCCTTCCTTTCATGCATAAGAATAAATCTATGACTAATGGGATTCCATATTCAAAAAATGAGTGTCTACATTTCAATGAGCGCTGCTCGTGAGTGTGAGATACCATAATGACCAGCCGTGGGCAGAGGTGCTGCCGGGAATGCTGAGCAGGGGGAATAAAGCCACGTTAGAAGAAGTGCCTGTCCTCGCCGGGGCCAAGTCATCACCACGTTGTGACGCATGACGCGCTCATGCTGCCCCCAGGCGTCTGGCTGTCCCCACGTGCAAGGGGCTAAGGACTAGTTGCTGTTTATTATAAACTGGGCATCAATAATGGCAATAAGCATGTCAACCTTATAAGGAGAAGTCCATTTTATAACTCCATTGAGCAAACCAGGATGACTAGAGAATGAGGCTGACTAACACCCAGAGCAGGTCATCGTGTCCAACAGATTATGGAGCGTCTTCTGCATTTTGAGGATCCATAAGGTGAATAAATATTCTCATAGTCTGGACCCATTTCAAGAAGGTCTTGCTCTGGCATGTGTTGCTCAGTTGTTAGAGCATCTGCCCATCTTCCCGGTCAAGGGCATGTACCTGAGTTGCAGGTTCATCCCTGGCTCCAATTGGGGCTCATGTGGGAAGTAACTAATTGATGTCTCTCTCCTTCTTTTTCTCTCTCTAAAGTCAAAGAAAAGATACCCTTGGGAGAGGATTAGAAAACAAACAAACAAAATGCAAAAAGGAAGGGAAGGAGGGAGCATTAGAGAGCCCTTTGGGAATTTTTTCTGTATCGCGCCTGGATCCCATAAAACTGCCATATGACTATTTATCCTTCTCATGGGAAGCATATGGGATTAACAGACTGTGACAATGGTCTTTTATTTTTCCATAATATTTTAACTTCTATCTATTAAAAGGCTTTCAAGACCAAAGAAAGCAACTTAAAGAAAGTAATTTATATTATACAATTTTTATTTGATCTAATACTTGATCTTTCTCTTTTGAGTTCAATGGCTTCACAGGGGGAGACATGAGTGAGGGTATTCATACCTTTTTATTATGAAAAATTTCAAACCTGAAGACAGTAGAGAGTTCTACAGTGAGCCTCCATGGACTTATCACTCAGCTTCAAAAATTACTACCATTCTGTTGCTTTTTTTAATACTCTATCCTCTCCACCACCTTTTTTTCCTTCTTTCTTTGTTTATATATTTTTATTGATATCAAGAGGAAGGGAGAGAGAGAGATAGAAACATCAATGGTGAGAGAGAATCATTGATTGGCTGCTTCCTGAACTCCCCCACTGGGGGTGGAGCCCACAGCCACAACCAGGGCATGTGCCCTGACTGAGACTCAAAGCATGACCTCTTGGTTCATAAGGTTGATGTCCAACCACTGAGCCACACCGAACGGGTTCCTTTTTTTCTTTTGCTGGAGTATTTTAAAACATTCCAGGATGTATTTTTCACTTGTAAATTCTTCAGTAAAAATCTCCATCACAGGTAAACGAATAGTATAATCATAATATAACCACAATTTCATGGTCACATCCAGAGAAAATGAAATTCTTTAATATCCTATATAGTAAAAGGGTAATATGCAAATCGACCAAATGGCAGAATGACCAGTTGGTGGGGGGTGGGGCTGGTGAGCAGGTGATGCCAGGGCAGCCAAGGCATGTGCCAATGGGCAGAGGGAGGGGACAGTGATGGGGAGAAGGGAGACAGCGGTGGCGCGGAGGGGGGATGGGGAGGAGGGATGGAGCCTCGCCAGTGGGCTCTGTTCCCTAATCGGCCACCTAGTTGCCTGCCACAGAGGGAGGCTGGCAGCGGCAGCAGCAGCAGGGTGATGGGGGCAGTGCCTTCCCTTGGTCACCTGGTCACCTGGTCACCTCCCACAGAGGAAGGCAAGACTGCGGCCTGGCAGGCGCAGGCCTGAGCCATCAGTAGGACATCCCCTGAGGGCTCCCAGACTGTGAAAGGGTGCAGGCTGGGCTGAGAGACCCCCTCTTCCCAAGTGCATGAATTTTCGTTTACTGGGCCTCTAGTTATCTAATAATCAGTTCATGTTCAGTTTTTCCCAATTGTCTCAAAGTGTCTTTTTATAGTTGGTCTATTTAAATCAGGATCTAAACAAGATCTACATGCTGCATTTGGTTGGTAGGTTTCTTAAGTCTCTATCGCTCTTTCTTCAAAGTTAAATACAGTCTTTTCTTTGGAGATAATTTATACTTCTCCTAGCTCCTAAAATAGGCACCAGGTTTCTAAACAGAAGGAAAAAGCCTAGGCGAAGAGCTGCAGATTAGATCTTCAGACATGTATTCAATGTACTGGTCTAAAGAAAACCAATGTATTGAATTTCTTTGCACATTTGGAACGGAATTGTAGCTTTTAGTCAGAACACGTGGACCAAAGGAAAAAATCTGCCAAGATTAAGGTTTGTTCTTTTTAAAACGTATACAACCTAATATTTTTTTTCTCCAACTTCTCTTAGTGTTCATCCCGACATTAAAATTCATTGCAAAGCTAGAAGGCAGCTTCCTAAATTAAAAAAAGATGGCATAAAAAGTTCCCTTATACCTATTAGTAGTATTTTCTTTCTGCCTTCACTCTGTGTGAGAGATTAACTGCAACAATCCTATGACTTGAACGCAAAAGCTTGGGCCCAAAGCACCACTGCTGTCCAGTGATGACCTGTGTAAGGAATTACTTTCTGCCTCTGTTGGAGTCAACTTGAGTGTTGGCAGTTTCCAAGTGTTTAGAAACCTGAGGAATTCAGAACTGCCCCACTTCCACTCCCACCTCGCGAGGGCAAGGAGAAACTGAAGGGAGGCGGCAGTTTAAGAGGTGAGGGAACGGACATAGGAGCTTGTCTTGGGCAGCTGAAGACAGCTAGATCTCGGTGCCACACGCTAGAATCTTAGAAGTTGTATATCTTAACAGGGTGCCGCCAGGAATCCAGTCCCTATTGTTTTTTCACCGTCATTGTGGACATAATTGAAAGGTACGTGCATTTAAACATGTTTCCAAGTAGGAAGCCTTTATAATGACCAATTTCTAGAGAGCACTGCTTGTATTGTTTGTAGTTGATTGCAGTTTTTCTTCATGGCCTAAGATATCCATTTTTATGAAAATTCCATGTGTACTGCAGAAGGGGTTACATACTGTAACATTGTGATTCAGAATTTGATACATATTTGTAAGTTACCGTATTGATTATGTTGTCTGGGTCATAATCAAAGTGGCCAGTTTGCTAAGGACACTCTTTAGTTCAGCTGATTTTTGTTTTTGTGTTGTGTTTTTGGTAGCAAGTCTTTCTCAAGGAAGGAAGTGGTCCATTGATTTACATTCGGAGTGGGCGTCTTCTCGCGTTACATCTGGTAACCACAGCGCATGCACTGGCATCAGCGTGTACGCACGTTTCAGAGCGCTGCACGAGCCCTCCTGTCCTTATTCCTTGTTGTCCACTTGCTTTGTCTTGGAATGAGAGTAGTGTGTGAAACTTCTCTCTGATAATATGTTTGGTTGGGTTTTTTTACATCTGCCTTTAGTTTTTATCTTATGAAAGTTGGTTGTGTATTATTGACAGATACACTGAGCGTCCAGATTATTATGACCACCTGATGTTTGTAGGCAAATTAGCTATAATTTCGCATTGAAGTTGCTAAAGGGCCAGACCATTATAAACAGGGAAGCAGGTTGTTTACCACAACAGTAGATGTGATTTTTTTCCTGAAGCTGTGTTTAAACAATGCGATTTAACAACCTTTGAACGTCGATATATATACACTGAGTGGCCAGATTATTATGACCACCTGACGTTTGCAGGCAAATTAGCTGTATTCTGCATCGTGTGGGATATGGAAGCTGAAGGCCTGTTCGAACACCTTTGGTGTCTGCAGTTGCCAAGATAAAACGTCTCCAATTCGCCTAGGAACACAAGGATTGGACAGTCGGGCATTGGAGAAAAAGTCATGTGGTCCAATGAATCACATTTCCAGTTGCATCATGCAGATGGCATAATGAGAATTTGGCGGAAACAGCATGAAAGCATGCACCCCACATGCATGAGTATAACCCTTCAAGCTGGTGGGGGCAGTGTTATGGTTTGGAGCATGTTTTCCTGACATGATTTGGGCCCTTTAATTTGTGTGGAACAATATCTGAATAGCACAACATACCTAAGTATTCTTGCTGATCAAGTTCATCCTATCATGTTGATGGCGTATCCCAACGGAGATGGCTTCTTCCAGCAAGGCAATGCGCCATGCCATGGTGCTCGTATTGTGCAGGAGTGGTTTCAAGAGCATGAGGAAGACTTTACCTTGCTTACGTGGCCCCCACAATCACCAGATCTCAATCCAATTGAGCATTTATAGGCGAAGTTAAAAGAGCCATCAGGCAGCTGGTTCCACAACCATCAAATCTCACAGAACTGGACAGTGCTATTCATCAGGCATGGTGTCAGATTCCTCGCATCACCTTTCAGCATCTCGTGGAGTCAATGCCAAGAAGTATCACTGCAGTATTGAAGGCAAAAGGCAGCCCAACGAAGTACTGATGGAGTGGTCATAATAATCTGGCCACTCATAATAATATATATCCCACGTTCAAAGGCTGTTAAATTCCATTGTTTACCCATATTTTCAGGAAAAAAATCACTTCTACTATCATGGTAAACAACCTGCTTCCCTGTTTATAATGGACTGGCCCTCTAGCAACTTTAGTGCGAAATTATAGCTAATTTGCCTACAAACATCAGGTGGTCATAATAATTTGGACACTCAGTGTATATTATCATTTTATTTTATATTCTATTTTATATGCTATTTTAACCATTAGCATTATAAAAATCCTTTCTCTTTTCAGTGCTTCTTTTAAAAACAATTTTTTAAATTTATCTCAGAGAGGAAGGAAGAGGGAGAGAGATATAGAAACATCAATGAGAGAGAATCACTGATCAACTGCCTCCTGCATACCCCCTACTGGGGATCGAGCCTGCACCCAGGCGTGTGCACAAGCCGATGCTCTATCCACAGAGCAAACCGGTTAGTGCTCTTTTTAATGCTTCTTGATCAAAATTCTCCCTTGACAGATATCAATGTCATGACCCTTAAGCTCTTTGTTTTACATTTTGCCTTGTATTTGTCCGGCCTTTTGTTTTTCAGCGTTCATTTTTTAATGATTTTGATATTTTATTTTTTTATTTTATTGATTTTTTACAGAGAGGAAGGGAGAGGGATAGAGAGTTAGAAACATCGATCAGCTGCCTCCTGCACACTCCCTACTGGGGATGTGCCCGCAACCAAGGTACATGCCCTTGACCGCAATCAAATCTGGGACCTTAAGTCGGCAGGCTGATGCTCTATCCACTGAGCCAAACCAGTCAGGGCCTTTTTTTTTTTTTTTTTTTTTTTTACATGTGTCTTATACATACTATAGGGTTAAACTCTGCTTTACTCGACACTTTGAAAATACTTTTAAAAATGTTTCTGTTTATTTTAGAGAGAGAGAAAGGGAGAGGGATAGATAGAAATATGAATGAGAGAGAAACATCAATCAGCTGTCTCCTGCACGCCCCCTACTGGGGATCGAGCCTACAACTCAGGCATGTGCAATGCTCAACCACTGAGCCACACCAGCTGGACTTGAAAATACTTTTGTTTAATATGTGAGTTAGCCTCATTTATATTATTGATAAACACCAACTTTTTTCAATTATAACAGAGGATATGTGTTTTATTGATTTTAGAGAGCAAGGAAGGGGGAGAGAGAGAGGGAGAGAGAAAGACATTGATCATTTGCCTCCTGCTTCCACCCTGATCAGGGATCAACCTGCAACCTGGGTATGTACCCTGACCGGGAATGAAACCCACAGCCTTTTGATGTAGACAGACAACTTTCCAACTAACTGAGCCACACTGGCCAGGGCTTCTCTCTCTCTCTTACTCTCTAGATCTTTTAAAAAATATTCATCTTGGAATTTAGGGAGTTTTGTATTTTGTTTTGTTGCCTTTATAATAATACATTTGTGTGTAGGTGGGGTCCCTTAGTCTGACCGGTGATTGGGGCCAATGGGGGCCCGATGGGGGCCTGCCGGCCAGGGAGGAACTTCAGGAGGGCTCCAGGGCATGTCCGGCCCTCTTGCCGGGTCCCAACTGGCCAGACCCCAGCAGCAAGCTAACCTACCAGTTGGAGCATCTGCCCCCTGGTGGTCAGTGCGCATCATAGTTACTGGTCCAGCAGTCGACCGAACGGTTGGACACGTAGCATATTATGCTTTTATTATATAGGATATTTGCCAATTACTATGTTCAATCTTTTTTTAAAAATATATTTTATTGATTTTTTACAAAGAGGAAGAGAGAGGGATAGAGAGTTAGAAACATCAATGAGAGAGTAACATCAATCAGCTGCCTCTTGCACACCTCCTACTGGGGATGTGCCTGCAACCAAAGTACATGCCCTTGACCAGAATCGAACCTGGGACCCTTCAGTCCGCAAACTGATGCTCTATCCACTGAGCCAAACTGGTCAGGGCTGTTCAATCTTTTAAAAAAGATAATATTCCAACTTTTCTTTCTGACTTAGGGAATAATGTTAATGATGGAAAAGCCCAAACCTGCTTTTCCCTTTCCTTCTACAGGTGTTGGAAGCAAAGGTGCTCCCTACGCAGAGATCAGAGCGTCTGTGTTTCACAGCACGCTTTTCACGATCTTTAACTGGCCTTGGCCGGGTGGCTTAATTCATTGGAGCATCATCCTGTACACCAAAATGTTGTGGGTTCCATCCCAGGTTTGGGGATGTATGGGAGGCAACTGATAGATGTTTCTCTGACATCGATGCCTCTCTGTCTCTTTCTCTGACTCTGTCTCTCACTCTCTCCCCCTTCTGGTAACTCTGGAATCAATTTTTTTTAAAAGCATATCCTTGGGTGAGGATTAAAAAAAAATATTGCCCTGGCCTGTGTTGCACAACAGTTAGAGTGCTGGCCTGCACATGGGAGGTCTTAGGTGCAATTCCTGGTCAAGGGTGAGCACCTGGATCATAGATTCGATCCCCATCCTCAGTCAGGGCGAGTGTGGGAGGCAACCAATCAATGGGTTTCTCACTCTCTCTCCCTCCCCTCTCCCTTCCACTTGCTCTGTAAAAAAAAAAAAAAAAATTATCCTCACTCCTCAAGTGAGGATTAAAAAAAAAATCTTTCCCTTCAGCAGAGGACAGAACGGTATGAATAGTGTTTAGCCATGGCTTTGATACAGAAGAAGGAAATTAAGACCCTTCTTACACGTTTCTGTCTGTGGATGAGATTTCAATTTCCATCCTATTGTGTCATATAAAATCAAAGTAGTCTTGTTTATAAAGGTTGTCATTCCCCTCTATATTTTGGCAGGCTCTGGAATGGAGTCTGCTGTATGTTGTTACTCCCATTTTCAAATCCTCTATTTCATTTTTACACAAAACAATTTTGAGGAAAAGCAATGTTCCCTGCCTTGTTCCTGACTTTAATGGCAGTGCATTTAATATTTAGACATGTATTATGATGTTTCTCTTAGTTTTTCAGGAAAAGGAAACAAACCAACTCTTTGTCATACTTAGGAAATGTCCTTTGTCTCTTGTTTTACTTCGAGT
This sequence comes from Murina feae, assembly GCA_004026665.1. Classification (NCBI taxonomy): domain Eukaryota; kingdom Metazoa; phylum Chordata; class Mammalia; order Chiroptera; family Vespertilionidae; genus Murina; species Murina feae. The sequence goes on from PVJC01033695.1 coordinate 17,856, forward strand.
TTTTACCAAAAATGGTTCTTGAATTTTCTCAGCTGTTATATATAGTTTTTAATTTGACTTTATCAATGTGATTAGTTAGGTCGATGGATTTCCTAATTTTGAACTATCGTTATGGGCCCAAAATAAATTCTTTTTAGGTTTATTCTTTGTGAATGGAGTCTTATTTTCTATTACCTTTTCTAATTGGTTATTGCTGGTATATAGGAAAGCTATTGATTTTTGTATGTTGACCTTATATGTGGCCATTTTGCTGAATTCTCATTAGTTCTAATGGTTTGTCAATTGATTTTCTTATGTTTTTCTATGTAAACAATAGTGTCATCTGCAAATAATCACAGTTTGCCTCTTATTTTCTAATGCTTATACCTTTTATTGCTTTCCTTCTCACCTTGAATTAGAACATCTGATATCATTTGGAATAGTAGTAATGATAAAAGTCATTCTTGTCTTGTTTCTAACTTCGATTGGAATGTATCTATTGTTTCACCATTAAGTATGACATTTGCTGGAGGTTTGTATCATTGTTTTAATAAAAACAAACAATATGGCCTGGCTGGTGTGGCTCAGTGGTTGAACATCGACCTGGGAGCCAGGAGATCACTGTTCGATTCCTGGTCAGGGCACACACCCAGGTTTCGGGCTGCTCCCCAGTAGAGGGCATGCAAGAGGCTACTGATCAATGATTCTCATCATTGATGTTTCCATCTCTCTCCCTCTTCCTTCCTCTCTGAAATAAAAAAATATATATATTTTAAAAAAACAACATGTAAAATTCAGGCTGTTCTTTTCCTACTTTGGTAGTGTTTTTTCTTTTATGTCATTAATAGGTATTGAATTTAAGGTAATATTTTTACTTTTAATATATTAATATAATAAGTTAAATTGATATTTATTCTAACTCTAAACCGTCTTAGCAATGCTGGAATAAGTCCTTTTGACTTGAGGAAGTATTCTTTAAAAAAAATAAATAAATAAATCTTTATTGTTCAGATTATTACGGTTGTTCCTCTTTTTCCCCCCAAAGCTCCCCTCTACCCGGTTCCCACCCCACCCCATTCCCTTATACCCCCACCCACTGTCCTTGTACAATTTTTGTCCAGTCTCTTTCTGCACCCCACACACTCCCTTCCTCCTGAGAATTGTCAGTCCACTCCCTTTCTATACCCCTGATTCTATTCTATTCACCAGTTTATTCTGTTCATCAGATTTTTATTCACTTGATTTTTAGATTCACTTGTTGATAGATATGTATTTCTTGTCACTTGGTTGTTCATAATTTTTATCTTTACCTTCTCCTTCCTTCCTTCCTCCCCCTCCCCCTCCCCCTCCCCCTCCTCCTCCTTCTCCTTTTCCGCTTCTTCCTCT